>NW_019773625.1:909035-931611 GCF_001039355.2 Lingula anatina | reverse complement strand
AAAAAAAATCAATAAAATGCAGGAAAATCTTTGTTATATGATAAAATAGACATATACAGACATTTTCTTCTGATCCACCGACCCGCATGTTCTCCCTTTATTCGATGAAAGTTTGGCATAAAGTGTTAAATTTTTAAATAATTGACTTCTCGTGATAGACTTTACATCAGTGACGTTACGTAATGTTATTTGAGACTTTATGAAGTTTTCAGATAAAACATCGCAAGGGAATCATATTTCAAGTAAAAATGACTATACTTAGTTCAAATAATCGGCTCTGTTTTTCGGCGCCATTATTGCCATCATGATTAGCTCCAAATAATCTAGGAATCTGCCATTAATGTTTGCCACTTTGGTTTTCTATTGATTTTTTTGGTACCCGGAAATCAAAACATTTGTTTTACCGTAGAGAATTATTGTCGATACTAAGTAGGCTTTATAAGTAGTTGGGGTGTAGTGCAGAGATCAATCGAGGAAAGCGTCGACACCTGTTATTGACTAGCATGCTAATCTGTCTGCCGACAAACGTGCACATTGCATCTTAGGATATAGGGGCGGCGTCTTCAGTATTTACCTTTAAAGCAGAAGATTTTGGTTCAACCGGGCCAGGCTGGGTGAGTATTAAGGTATGATGACGTCACCGTCTATTGGCATTTTAATTAGTTTACCAATAATATTAGATTCCTGTGCTTGGTTAACGCACACACATGCGTGTGCGTGCGAGTGTTTAACCACTTATGCACACATTTTCTTTTTGCGGTTGAAATTAAAATTCTGCGTTTTAATAGCCATATTCGTAGGTACCTAGGGTTGAGATCGCCGACGCTCAACTGGCAAATATTACAATGCTTTGTATATTCATTTGTGGGCTATGCCACGTATTTGTTCATTTGTAGAATCAATTTCATAGGGATTTTCCTGGCTTAGGAATAGGAACTGTTTTTGTATG
This sequence comes from Lingula anatina, assembly GCF_001039355.2. Next base: position 930,662 of record NW_019773625.1, on the reverse strand, counting down.
TCCATGCATTTGTAGACTATTCATGCATGTGAGGAGGATATTAACGTTGTTTCATTCCGGATTAGAAAATCAATGGAATGTTATAGTTGAATTACTGTTTGCATCAAGCTTAGAAACAGACGAGTTCTAAACTTAGTAGTAGGTAGCGTACGGACATTCTAATGTACATGACAATGGCGAATCCAGGGTGAATACCGCCTGCACGTTCTCCCTCCCCCCACCCATTCAGCTTAGGAGAAAGCTCTCTCTTGTTCGAAACAAGACAAAACCAACCACTTTTCTCATCCTTGTGCCCTTCACATAATTACGACGGAATAACCCCGTCTGCTGTTTTAAACCTTTCGAGCAATATTTTTAGTCAATGCAAAATCTTGGATCCACCATCGCAGCGTCGGCGCTTTGAGTAGGGAATCATACGAGATGGCCTAAAACGAGGCTGTCGGCACTGTGTGACGTCATACGAGCGTAGAAAACGAGCGAGCGTGCGTGTGAGGTGGAATTAACTTTCAATTAAGCGGCGCAAAACGGTGAATTCGCACTGTTGCATGTGCATCGCAGACTGCAAAATCTAAGAGATAACACTCAGGAAAAAATCCTTGGATAAATTCTGCCAGCTTTTATTCGTTGCCTCGTAGCACTCGCTAGTCTGCCATTATTTCTGATTACACTCTCCTCCATATCCTGGCGAAATCCTGCTTGATTTTACGCTTAGTCGTGAAACGTAGGAAGAACTAAGGTTATTCCCAATTATCTATATTACTTTAAAATAAAATTATTATTTAAGCGGAAAGAGAAATGTTTTATAGCTCTGGCAGTAGTATTGGAAATGGCTGGCAGAGGGAAAGAAGCGCATTAAATGCAAGAAACATTTAGGGCAAAGAAGTTCATGGGAAAAAGGATGGATAAAAACTCACAAATAGACAATGAATAGTAGTTCGTCTGTTGAACTTGTGAAATGGTGAGTGCTAGCACTAACTGTGGTTGTGATTCGCCCTCTGTACTGATCGTTTGCAGGGGCTTCACATTTTATGATTTCAGCATGGAAACTTTTTTAAAATCCCTTTTGAAATGCAAAATAAAAACCTCAAAATGACCTCAATAGTGTATCATGTTTCTTAAATTACAGTTAACGAGTATTTCCATTTGTTTACAGCTAAATACTTTTCTACCAGAATTTTAGTAACACGATAAAAAGCCACAGCGTACACAATTCAATACACACATTGCATCTCTTATTCAATTCACAGTTGCCTGATGCTTTTATTCTCCATGAATCCTTCCCTAATTGTTTTCAAGTCAGTGAAGTGAAATGATTAACCCCAGGAGTAATAACATACGTTGACTGATGGATCTATTTGTCAGTGGACAGTCTGCCAAAATAAAAAAAAGACAAACTAGCCGATATATTGCCACCTTGAGTTCCAGGCTCATCGATTTTCCATTTTCAGTTTTGCCATAGCAGCTTTTCCTCGTTTACACCCAATACTTTGGAAGCTATCTGATCATCTTCGGTGTTCAGATAGAAATCCATGCGTGTAGTCTGCAGATAATAATCAAATAATAAGTCTAAACTAGTTTAATAGGCTTCGCGTAGAAAGTTAAAAGTTAAAATTTTGTTCTAAATGATGTACAGTATATAGCTTGTGCCTGATTCTAGAAACTGCACGGACTTCATATCACTCAGCTGCTTTAACTTATCAAAATGATTTTATACATCAAATACACAGCTTGACGTGATTTTATTCCTAGACTTAAGCGTGTTCATTAAAATGTATAAGGCTTTGGTGACAAATTCAATTTCTTATGCTATTCTCCTTTCTGACAGCGAACACTTGTATCGGTTAACTGTTGTCAGAATAGAAGTGGATACTGACGTATCCATGGTAACGTTTACGTCTGTCACTATATAACACAGGTATAATTATCTGCTACATTGGATCTGACCACAGCTGTTGACAAACAATCTTATTCGGCATGTCCGCGTTTGTCTTGTCGTAACCCATTTTGTGGGCTCCAGATCCGGTCTTCTTCACTCAGCTTTCGCCGTTGAAAAGGTATGTTATATAAACGCAGGTTGTACCACCAAAAGCGAAGTTTATTTCCTCGTTTTTACAGGTTGGACGTTGAATTTGAAGTAGACCTTGTTTACTTACACTGTAGATAGTTTACCGGATGTGAGAGTGTTTTTTGTGTAGAATTCAATCCTTAAAGTGCTTTATACATACTGTATATTCTCCTTGAATACCATTTCATACCTTTCGTAACACATTGGTAGTCATATAGGTCTTTTACTTAAAGTTTAATGAAAGACCAATCCATAGTTTTCAGTGTTTGATAGGTTTCTCAAAAGACCAATGAATTTTACTTATAGGGAATGCATACACGATTTCCATTGTCTTCAACATTCTTACTTATTTCTGTTAAAGTGTGGATGATATTACTGTTGGGCAGCCTTAACTGTAATACTCAAAACTGATATTCTACATGAAGTAAAATGCAAGAAAAATGAATAACTGTTCACCAAAGTAAAGAGACCAGTATTTATTTATTTATTTATTTATTTATTTATTTATCTACTCGTTTATTTACTTTTTAGAATTAGATGAAATGATGGTCGGTGAGCACTATTTATTGAAGACCCCAGGAAAATAAGTTAATTTTGTTTATTATTTTCATTTACTTATTTATTTGCTTCATCTACGTATCGTTATTATTTGTATTAATTTTCTAGACCTCACACGACCTTTCCAGATAAGGCGAAACGCAAAAGTGAAAGAGAATTAATCACTAGCACATTTCATTATCAGATTGTGTTAAACGTTACCCTTTTCTGATTGCCTTATTGATATATGAGGACATTCAAGACGATTATCGACTCTTAAACATATCAGCTTTCCTTATCCATCTTGGCAATCCCTGGTGTTCATCAAAATGCTTCCTTACAAATGTCTGTCGTTTTGTCATCGTTATCGAAACCCCGAACTTCAGTGCTGAGGCGCGCGCAAGTGACATTTTCCTATCTCTATAAGGGGGGGGGGTGTGAACTCCTAAGACAGATGTACGTTGAGTCTATTGATAATTTTGGCATTTTGTCTCTTTTACACACAGTACACGTAAAATAATATGTGCGCCGAGTACCTTCTCATCTAAGCTTTCTTTGCCTCAAGTGTGCGCTTGAAATTTAGCACGGTTACCAGCTTACTTATGCCCCGATTTTAGTGTGCATCGAAAGGTTCACCAAATCGTAGCGTTAGCAAGCTCTGTACCTGTTACAGTATATTATTGTGCCACACGTAAGTTGGCGTGTTAATTTGGAAATAAAGAAGCCGCTCCACGTCGGGTCTGAAACTCAGGCTAATATACCAGGAAGCTTTAAATTTTTATCGATTTGCATCTGTATCCGTTTTTCTTGTCTCATTTGCCCTATGTGTCTGAGAAGCCGAGAGAATCCCTTGTAATCGATGAAAACTTGGTTTCATTTGACGGGGCGAGGCGCCTACTTTACTCCTTTAAACCTTGCAAATCACTCTCGACCTCCAGTTTCGAGGTTGTATTTGTATATTTTTCTCGTATTGTCAGGAACTGACGCGATAAATTGTGACGGAAAGTAAACTGATGTTCAGAATCTATGTTATGTCTTTGAGAAAAAAATGAAAAAGATGTGTTGTAATCCATCTACATTTCGGACAAGAAAAGGTAATGCTTACACGAGTAGATCGTGGCCTTGAGGACAAAAAAGGTCAGTGTTAACACTATTAGAAAGTCATCTCTCATCTCCATTAAAGGTGATCTCTCTTCTGAGAACCGTGTCACTACCGATTGCCACAATTAGTTGGTGGGCGAAAATAACCAGACGTACAAAGTTTCAGAAAATAACGCTTATTTAGCACCACGTGCGCCGCGGGGCTTTTGAAGTCTGCAAAGGGACTGTCTGTGGTATTTTTCTTTCTTTCTTACTTTCTTTTTTCACACAAATCCTGCAATTTCACTTATATTTGGTAAGCCGTTGACTGTGTCTCGGTGGTATCATTCATCTTTTGAAGCAATGAAATTACTACTCTTCATGGGATCTACAATTTTTGAATGCAATTTTGAGCTTGAATAAAAATGAATAATACTGGTCTTATCAAATTTGTTATTGAGATATTTTCGATTTTTGGAACTCGACAGTGTTATAGACGGTTAGTTTTAGAGAATGTTCGATAGAGCCTAGTATTTATTTCTTTCCCAGCAAAATTCCATTAACGATCTTTTTTAGTGTCTACTTTTGTGCTTTCCTGATTTTCACAATCCCCTCAAAGAAACGAAAACCTATGGGAATGTAGGTTTGAGTTTAAAGCTTCATTTGGAATTAGGTACGTTATACAAATTTGGGCCTACTGTACATTTTTTCTTTTTTTTTTAGTATATATATATATATATATATATATATATATATATATATANGTAGAAGATTTTGGTTCAACCGGGCCAGGCTGGGTGAGTATTAAGGTATGATGACGTCACCGTCTATTGGCATTTTAATTAGTTTACCAATAATATTAGATTCCTGTGCTTGGTTAACGCACACACATGCGTGCGCGTGCGAGTGTTTAACCACTTATGCACACATTTTCTTTTTGCGGTTGAAATTAAAATTCTGCGTTTTAATAGCCATATTCGTAGGTACCTAGGGTTGAGATCGCCGACGCTCAACTGGCAAATATTACAATGCTTTGTATATTCATTTGTGGGCTATGCCACGTATTTGTTCATTTGTAGAATCAATTTCATAGGGATTTTCCTGGCTTAGGAATAGGAACTGTTTTTGTATGTCCATGCATTTGTAGACTATTCATGCATGTAAGGAGGATATTAACGTTGTTTCATTCCGGATTAGAAAATCAATGGAATGTTATAGTTGAATTACTGTTTGCATCAAGCTTAGAAACAGACGAGTTCTAAACTTAGTAGTAGGTAGCGTACGGACATTCTAATGTACATGACAATGGCGAATCCAGGGTGAATACCGCCTGCACGTTCTCCCTCCCCCCACCCATTCAGCTTAGGAGAAAGCTCTCTCTTGTTCGAAACAAGACAAAACCAACCACTTTTCTCATCCTTGTGCCCTTCACATAATTACGACGGAATAACCCCGTCTGCTGTTTTAAACCTTTCGAGCAATATTTTTAGTCAATGCAAAATCTTGGATCCACCATCGCAGCGTCGGCGCTTTGAGTAGGGAATCATACGAGATGGCCTAAAACGAGGCTGTCGGCACTGTGTGACGTCATACGAGAGTAGAAAACGAGCGAGCGTGCGTGTGAGGTGGAATTAACTTTCAATTAAGCGATAAGGGAAAACACTTTGCACTGGGCATGGCGTCTTAAAAAGAAATAAAAAAAAGTGACGCGCAAAACGGTGAATTCGCACTGTTGCATGTGCATCGCAGACTGCAAAATCTAAGAGATAACACTCAGGAAAAAAATCCTTGGATAAATTCTGCCAGCTTTTATTCGTTGCCTCGTAGCACTCGCTAGTCTGCCATTATTTCTGATTACACTCTCCTCCATATCCTGGCGAAATCCTGCTTGATCTTACGCTTAGTCGTGAAACGTAGGAAGAACTAAGGTTATTCCCAATTATCTATATTATTTTAAAATAAAATTATTATTTAAGCGGAAAGAGAAATGTTTTATAGCTCTGGCAGTAGTATTGGGAATGGCTGGCAGAGGGAAAGAAGCGCATTAAATGCAAGAAACATTTAGGGCAAAGAAGTTCATGGGAAAAAGGATGGATAAAAACTCACAAATAGACAATGAATAGTAGTTCGTCTGTTGAACTTGTGAAATGGTGAGTGCTAGCACTAACTGTGGTTGTGATTCGCCCTCTGTACTGATCGTTTGCAGGGGCTTCACATTTTATGATTTCAGCAAGGAAACTTTTTTAAAATCCCTTTTGAAATGCAAAATAAAAACCTCAAAATGACCTCAATAGTGTATCATGTTTCTTAAATTACAGTTAACGAGTATTTCCATTTGTTTACAGCTAAATACTTTTCTACCAGAATTTTAGTAACACGATAAAAAGCCACGGCGTACACAATTCAATACACACATTGCATCTCTTATTCAATTCACAGTTGCCTGATGCTTTTATTCTCCATGAATCCTTCCCTAATTGTTTTCAAGTCAGTGAAGTGAAATGATTAACCCCAGGAGTAATAACATACGTTGACTGATGGATCTATTTGTCAGTGGACAGTCTGCCAAAATAAAAAAAAGACAAACTAGCCGATATATTGCCACCTCGAGTTCCAGGCTCATCGATTTTCCATTTTCAGTTTTGCCGTAGCAGCTTTTCCTCGTTTACACCCAATACTTTGGAAGCTATCTGATCATCTTCGGTGTTCAGATAGAAATCCATGCGTGTAGTCTGCGGATAATAATCAAATAATAAGTCTAAACTAGTTTAATAGGCTTCGCGTAGAAAGTTAAAAGTTGAAAATGTTGTTCTAAATGATGTACAGTATATAGCTTGTGCCTGATTCTAGAAAGTGTACGGACTTCATATCTCTCAGCTGCTTTAACTTATCAAAAATGATTTTATACATCAAATACACAGCTTGACGTGATTTTATTCCTAGACTTTTAAAGCGTGTTCGAGTGGCAGCATCCAAAATGTATAAGACTTTGGCGACAAATTCAATTTCTTATGCTATTCTCCTTTCTGATAGCCAACACTTGTATTGGTTAACTGTTGTTAGAATAGAAGTGGATACTGGCGTATCCATGGTAACGTTTACGTCTGTCACTATATAACACAGGTATAATAAACTGCTATATTGGATCTGACCACAGCTGTTGACAAACAATCTTATTCGCCATGTCCGCGTTTGTCTTGTCGTAACCCATTTTGTGGGTTCCAGATCCGGTCTTCCTCACTCAGCTTTCGCCGTTGAAAAGGTATGTTATATAAACGCAGGTTGTACCACCAAAAGCGAAGTTTATTTCCTCGTTTTTACAGGTTTGACGTTGAATTTGAAGTAGGCCTTGTTTACTTACACTGTAGATAGTCTACGGGATGTGAAAGTGTTTTTTTTTTTTTTTTTTTTTTTTTTTTTTTTTTTTTTTTGTACTTTTTTTTTTTGTAGTTATTATTTGTATTAATTTTCTAGATAAATACCTCACACGACCTTTCCAGATAAGGCGAAACGCAAAAGTGAAAGAGAATTAATCACTAGCACATTTCATTATCAGATTGTGTTAAACGTTACCCTTTTCTGATTGCCTTATTGATATATGAGGACATTCAAGACGATTATCGACTCTTAAACATATCAGCTTTCCCTATCCATCTTGGCAATCCCTGGTGTTCATCAAAATGCTTCCTTACAAATGTCTGTCGTTTTGTCATCGTTATCGAAACCCCGAACTTCAGTGCTGAGGCGCGCGCAAGTGACATTTTCCTATCTCTCTAAGGGGGGGGGGGGGTGAACTCCTAAGACAGATGTACGTTGAGTCTATTGATACTTTTAGCATTTTGTCTCTTTTACACACAGTACACGTAAAATAATATGTGCGCCGAGTACCTTCTCATCTAAGCTTTCTTTGCCTCAGGTGTGCGCTTGAAATTTAGCACGGTTACCAGCTTACTTATGCCCAAATCGTACCGTTAGCAAGCTCTGTACCTGTTACAGTATATTATTGTGCCACACGTAAGTTGGCGTGTTATTTTAGAAATAAAGAAGCCGCTCCACGTCGGGTCTGAAACTCAGGCTAATATACCAGGAAGCTTTAAATTTTTATCGATTTGCATCTGTATCCGTTTTTCTTGTCTCATTTGCCCTATGTGTCTGAGAAGCCGAGAGAATCCCTTGTAATCGATGAAAACTTGGTTTCATTTGACGGGGCGAGGCGCCTACTTTACTCCTTTAAACCTTGCAAATCACCCTCGACCTCCAGTTTCGAGGTTGTATTTGTATATTTTTCTCGTATTGTCAGGAACTGACGCGATAAATTGTGACGGAAAGTAAACTGATGTTCAGAATCTATGTTATGTCTTTGAGAAAAAAATGAAAAAGATGTATTGTAATCCATCTACATTTCGGACAAGAAAAGGTAATGTTTACACGAGTAGATCGTGGCCTTGAGGACAAAAAAGGTCAGTGTTAACACTATTAGAAAGTCATCTCTCATCTCCATTAAAGGTGATCTCTCTTCTGAGAACCGTGTCACTACCGATTGCCACAATTAGTTCGTGGGCGAAAATAACCAGACGTACAAAGTTTCAGAAAATAACGCTTATTTAGCACCACGTGCGCCGCGGGGCTTTTAAAGGTACATACGAACCGAGCATCGGTGGAACGTGAATTCACAGTAACACATGTAAACCACTTCTACTAGATTCTTATATGACTCAAATAAATTTGACATGCCAAGGGATAAACTGAATAGATCACTCGATCAGCCATAAAAGACCTTTAGGCTGCTCCTATCTTTAAATTTATGGTTGTAAATTTAACCTACTTCCGTGACCTACTTTGCTGCCCCATTGACATACAGCTTAGAATGCCAGCAGAAAAATCTGTTCAAACATCATTTTCGGGTAAAATTAAACAATGCCTTTTGGTAATTCTCTTAGTTATACTACTTGAAACTATATGCAGGCATTTGGATGGTTTTTGGGACAAAAAATTGACTTTGTATGTATCTTTAAAGTCTGCAAAGGGACTGTCTGTGGTATTTTTCTTTCTTTCTTACTTTCTTTTTTCACACATATCCTGCAATTTCACTCATATTTGGTAAGCCGTTGACTGTGTATCGGTGGTATCATTCATCTTTTGAAGCAATGAAATTACTACTCTTCATGGGATCTACAATTTTTGAATGCAAATTGAGCTTGAATAAAAATGAAGAATACTGGTCTTATCAAATTTGTTTTTGAGATATTTTCGATTTTTGGAACTCGACAGTGTTATAGACGGTTAGTTTTAGAGAATGTTCGATAGAGCCTAGTATTTATTTCTTTCCCAGCAAAATTCCATTAACGATCTTTTTTAGTGTCTACTTTTGTGCTTTCCTGATTTTCACAATCCCCTCAAAAAAACGAAAACCCATGGGAATGTAGGTTTGAGTTTAAAGCTTCATTTGGAATTAGGTACGTTATACAAATTTGGGCCTACATTTTTTCTTTTTTTTAGTATATATATATATATATATATGAAAGAGAACCAAAGCAAAACAAAGGGCGCAAATAGTTTCTTTCTCAGAGTCTTTGTCCTTTGATAAATTTAGCTCGAATGGTTAAATTCTTATGCTTATCATCGGTATTCATCTCAAATATCACGTCATTTTCTCTTCTGACTTTGCTTTAATGTCAAAGCCATTTCTCGGAAGTCATTAAATTATCAGGTTTCCAATTATCAGTTTTGCCGACAGCGAGACAATGTTCAATAATAAGGCACTTTATTTACTTATCTTGCTTATCGCGTGTCTCGGAAATTGTCAGAAAACAATGTCATTGCAATTTTACCTTTGACCTTTTTACCCTAAAATTGCATATTTTGATAAAGGGCGATTATCTAACTGAACTACATGACAAGTGCATGAACAGACATTAAACAAAATATTTTTAAAAAGAAACATTGAACACATTTAGGTGCGATGTATATATTTTGACAAAAAGAGGAATTTTTTCTATTTCCGGAGCTTTAACTTTAACACCAAGGTAAAGCCTGGTCCAAAGCATTGATCAAGCTTGCGTTTAAGTAGCTTTTTACAATTTTTAGCATTCTATACCTTACAAGATTCTCCATTAAATTCAACTTTAGTCACTTATTAGTACGTGTCGGATGGCGATCACATGGAAAAATGTAAGAGGTCGGACTATATAGATATAGATATAATACTCTGTCATTAAATGAAAAGGATGCTATTTGCTTTCGCGAACTTGACAGGCGTTGTCTTCAAATACGATAGAAAGACTTCAAGTTGTAATTATCTCAAATAAGGAGATTGAGGTTGTGTGTTTACGTCCATAAGTGACCAGGAGTTGCCAATGTCTCAAAGCAGAAAATACGCATCCACGATTTAAATCTAATGGGTAGTTTTTATTGAATACAAATTAAAATGCATGTAATATTAAATATTAAAATGCGTGCCCCGCTTAAAACAAAGTTAGGGAAAATAATGGTCTTAAAACAAATTTTATAGGGTATCTCAGAATTTTTGAACTCGCTTTAAAAATGATAATCAATGAAATGCAAAAATGTTGATTACCCCATGAAAACTCATTGATTGTACATTTTGAAAAAAAAATCCGTGTGTGGTCTTAGTAATGTAGGTGTGGGCCAATACCCGCTGTCCACCATAGAGCCAAAACCCTTTGTGCATCCTTTATCTCAAACGACCACCTTCTCTGTCAGTCAACTATGTGATCAATAATCTATTTCATAAATAAAACGATCAAGCTTTGGCTTCTCGCTGATACGTAACCTTATGAACATCACACAGAGCATTGAGTGTGTCCCCTGAACCAAGCTTTAGACAGACGGAATTTCTCCCAAAGGTATTCACTGAGAAGGATGGTCTCAGGGGACGTGTCCGGATACCTAGGACCGGGGTGGTTTATTCTGTCATTTTTCAAAACTTCGAGGCTGGGCTACATGTTAAACAGATATCATTCCGGTGGCTATGTTCTAGTTGTGTTAAAAGGCCATCATTTGCACAAGCCTGTTTCTTATTAATTTTTTCACCAGGCATCTGTCAGGATGCTATCCTTGCAGCAATATTGGGGGGAAATTAGTGATCGATTTATTTTTCTGTTTTACTGCGCTTGTGCCATAACAGCTTACAAAGTAGCTTTCTATGCTAGCGAAATCAACATTGTATCGCCGTGACTTTGCAGACAAAAACAGAAATCAACATTGCATTAAGAGGTTTTTTTGTACAAAACAATTTGCTTGTCTCAGCTGGTCCAGCTGTTCACGCCTTTTCAATACCTAAGTGCTATTCATTCATATAAGACTGGAGTGGTTCCATCTCATATTTCTTTCATGGGAACAGCTTTGTAACAAGCTTGTCTCCAAATGTAATACCGATATGTATATGCTTGCATCTGATGGTAACCATTGACTTAAAAACGATGTTTAATTTTTCATTTGCTAATAGAGGAAGATATCGGAATTATTTGATTGAGTCTGGCAAAAACACAGGTTGATTCAATATGAAATGTAGTTTAACCATCGTAGTATTATCGCTTTTTTTGTGTCTCTATTCACAATTGGCGATTCGCCCCCAAATTTGATTGAAACTGTAGGCATACCAGCTTATAGGTCAACGAAAGCCATCACCTATCTACAGGTAAGGCAGATATGTTTTTCAAGGTACATGTAGCAGGCTGTAGGTTGATCGATCAATCATTTTAACCGGGGACGCAATTGATGTGATTTGAGACCTTCGACGCCGTCTTCCCCAGTGAAATAAATGCACAAGATAGACCTACGTGCGCAGACCATAATGATTTATTCAGTGTTTCATTGCGAAAGCCTCTCTGGGCACCAAGTAGCTAAAAAAAGGCAATGGAAAGATAGCACTGGTGGAAGAGAGGATTTTAAAACCTCCGCACACTGAAATTCAGGATTCGAGTAAGCATTCGCCCTCTGACACTGGGGGTAAAAGAGAGTCTAAAAGAGGGTTAATATTCGGACTCTTAAACTCTGCGGTGACTAATTGCAAGAGGCAACTACATGTAGTATATTAAGCCTCCATTCTAACCCAGTGTAATGGTCCAGTAAGGTAAGCTGTTCTATACGAATCTATGGGAAACCATTCGTTTCAGGTACATTGTGCAATGTATTTTAGAGGCAGGTGTATCATCATCTTATGCACCTCAGAATATGAGGAACTTCTATACAAAAAACGCCATGTGGTGACAATGCCAGGTGAGCAGAATTCAACTACATATATATCATAGCCCTTACATGCAAGCAATCGCGTTATCTTTGTGCTTTTGAGGTACGCGTCGTAATCCTATTGATTTTTAGGATAATTAACTGCGCTTTTCCTATGTTGTTTTATTGCCATGCGTTATTTGCCTACATTACTTTTGATATTATTTCTGGAAATCATATAAAGTAAAAGCACACAAGGTGAATTCAGTTGTAGATTCATTTTGATATAAATATATTTTTAATTTAGCATTTATTTATTTATTTATTTATTTATTTATAGGCCCTTTAATTTTATTTCATCTGTTTTGTTTGTTTATTTATCTTTTAATGTTTGCGCCATGACATTTTTAGATGTCAAATCAATAAACCATACAGTGTGGTAATAATGGTGGATTTTATTTATCACCCAAGCCATATGTGACTTTATGTTTGTATAAAATAAGACTTATTCATGTATATTAATTGTCATCGTGTATTTGGTGTTTGTCGTGGATTCCAAATCCGTGAAAGAATGGTATTATTGTCACTTTAAAAGTACAAACCATCAAAAGAAGGCTCCTTTATATCTTTTTACCCTATTGTCTATATTACTTGGTATGGCGTACATACAGCATACACATATGACATTGAGATAAACGAAAATGTCAACAGGCATTAATCCCAGTTTCCGCATCAAATTTTGAAGCGGATGATTTACGTTTCTGATAACTCAAAAATATCCAATCAAAATAAAATAAAAACTTAATCTACTCAAAAACAAGGCATTGCCTCTAGCATATGTAAGGTTCGGCTCAGTAGGTCTTGCTATACCATTTTGGTACTCAATACTCCCCCAAAAATATTGTCCCAAGGCTATTTAGTCAAAACCTTAGGTAATATGTCCTTTGGTTATACTTCCCTGTAAAGTCCCGAAGAATGAGCAGCTGTCGAACTTTTTACATATTTATACCTGACAAAAATAGCCAATAGCTAATTGAGGCACACTGGTTATGCAGATATGATAGAAACCCCATCTTAAAGATATTTGTTTTAATGCGATACACATCAATAATGTAACTGATTAAAGGAAATTAATATAAATAAAATTTTAGGTATGTTCAATAGGCTGTGCAGGTGCTACAGTTACGATAAATGGTAAAAAAATTTAAGTGTAATTAAATGGGTGGATTTATTAATCCTATTGGCATCATATTACGTGTCTCTGCCGAAGTGTTACTAGAGAACGCAGCAATAAACCATTAATGATAGACCCCATTAAGAATAAAGGGACTAACAAGTCCAAGGGTCAAATATGGCCGACCCACTTGAATACTTCCCAGAGGGATATCTATTTAGTGTCCATTAGCGGATTAGACGGCAAGCTTTGTAGTGGGTCACCATATTTGACCCTCGGACTAGTTAGTCCCCATAGGCGACTGCCATGAAAATGATTTTTGCCAAAATACTCTAAAAGATGGTAATGACATAACGTTATAAGTATGGGAGCCATATAAAAAGTCACATACACATGTAACTGCCTGCAAACTGCATTCTAGCTAAGAAATAAGAGATAATGGTGGTAGATGTCCTATGCTATCAGGGATGAGACGTGTTTGAATTGGCATAACAGTCTTCAGCAGACGACTAAATTGCTTTTGGCTCGTTAGGATCTCTGCAATCTGGTAGTCCAATTCGGTTGATCTACGGGTTCCTGCTCTGCACACATATTATGACGACAGTCTGCCATGTTCTACATAAAACACATTAACTAGACCACGCACGTGGGTACACGCAATAGTTCAAAAGATGAGGGAATATCTCTCGCGAATAGTCACGCTTTGAGCAGTCTTTTAATAGCTTTTAGAAGCAGCTCGTGACGCACATGAACCTAGACAGATATTTCGTGATCTCAAAGGAAGAAAGGCATCGATTTTCAGCTCATTTTTTCATCTAGGGCCAGGGTCAGAAAAAAAGACGTCTTTTCTTCTGAGTATCTCTGGCCTCCTATTGGTAAGGTTGTTTTAAGCTTGTAAAGCAATTCTTTGAATTTGAATAAGGGATATGAGTATATGTGAGGCTTGAGTCTAGAATAGTGTAATGAATCTAACTGTTTTTACTTTGCAGTGGAGCATAAAGTGAAGAACCAAATCTCGGCGTGAACACTGAAAACACTAGGTAGAAACAACTTGAAATTCTACATAGAAACCTAAGATGACTTCGGGAAACAAATACTTCAACGCTAAAGAAATTCAGCTAAAGGAAACAAAGGAAGATAATTTTCCGGAATCATCTTCGTCGTCGTCGACGCAAACAGTTCTGCAAAATAAAACCAATGCTGAGGGAGCAACAGGTGGTTTTAGTAATGTGACATCGAAGCAAAAGCCAAGGCGGCAATGTTCCGAGTCGATTCCTACCATAAGTGAAGAAAGGCTTACAGCTGCAACCAGGAGAGCCTCAGATAGCGGTCAGCAGGCGACAAGGGTTAGGTCATTGGTGGACGATTTGGAATTAATGTAGGCCTAGCAACAACAAATTATATGAACAACAACAGCAACAATTTTTAAAATAAGAATCTGGGTATGTAACTACAGCACCATGCATCGAATGCTTGGGTATTCGACAAAAAAACCGGAATCAAATTTTTTATTGGTTTCACAACTATGCCAATTGACACGGTAAAAAATTAAGCACTGGTTATTAGAAAGGGATTCTGAATATGAAATTGTAAGTACAGGACAGTTTTCTATACACGATAAATAGGTTTTTAAGATTCTTGGAAGTAGAAATTTGAATTAAACGACTTGCGAACCAACACTTATGAACAAATTTTTGCAACATAACATGACAGCTTTCTGTCAAGTACCCTCAATTTCAGTACAGTAATTTTTTCACTTTTCACGATCTGGAAGGAGGCTGATACTACAACACATTGGAATCACCCACAAACGGAATTCAAACAGACTGAACATTAGGGTTTGCACATGAAGATAAATGTTAATTATGTTTCTTTATACATGGAAATGTGTGGCAATCTTTAAGTGAAATGAGAGGATTTCTTATGTCGTAGTTGATAACCACTTAAAAGGCATGTATTTAAAAATAAGAAACGCTGTACAAGAAATACCACTTAACACGGAGATGTTTATGACACTACTGTTCAGCCAAAGGTCAAACCACAGTCTTAAGACATTGGAAGATAAAAGGGATTTGCCTTTTTTTTTAGTTATCTTTGGAATGAATATTTTTCCCAAGACGGGTGAAAGAAACCTGCCGCACGAACGTTGCCATTTTCGGGTAATAGGTTACCTTGAAATGTAATGCACATTGAATCTGTCATCAAGCCACTGAGCAGAACAAAAATGACGTCGATAGAGTGGATCAAAGATGGTTACTGTAATCAGCTTAAATGCCTGACAACCCTCCTCGAGTTGCTAGGGGGTAATTAACTAATTAACTAGCTACTCAGGGTGGCGTGTCAGGTAATAAAGCTGATTACACTGAATGCACTTCAGCGAGAATCCACCGCAGAGCCGGATCGATCCACCTGGTACGATGTTTGAATCTGAACGCGGTCGAACAAAAGTTATTTGCACTTTTTGTGATTAAAGCCTGGTTAAACCCCAGGTCTCAGAACTAGTTACCCGCGGGATCTTAAAGCCATGTCTGAAAGCATTTTTTTATTATTCAAAAGGTCCTGTCTACGTTAATTCCATCTTGGTAGAAGTCACATAAATAGTTGATTTTGTGCACTCGTCATAGTTTAGTCAATACTTTAGTCAAAGTATGATCCAGTTTTTTTGTTTTTTTTTTGACAGTTTTGAAATTTGAAATTGATGTACATCACTGGCGTTATTTGTCACTCTCAAGCCTTCTAAGAGACCATTTCCACAGATATTTAGATCGATCTATCCCTCTGGGGAGTCTCACTAGATTGCTGTCAGCTTAGCTGGCTTAAATGTCTGTCCCGCCTACTAAAAGCTGTAAGGGGGTAATTAACTTCTGTGCGCGCTCGGCTCCCGGAAACTGACAGGAATTTAGCGTGAACCCCCAGGGAATTAGGTCGATCCAGATGGATCGATCTAAATTTGTGGGAACCCAGTCTTAGAAAACACCAAATATCGCACTATAGGACTAGTATAAGGGATCATTAGGTACTATTAAATTATCTTGTTCCACGCAAGGGATGATGCTGACAATGACAAACCACACGAAAAAATCTATGAAACATTAGGTATCAAAGAGATTTTGACATTTAAAGGTAACCTTCTGTTGATCATAAATGATAAGTTGATCTGCTAGATTTAACGCAGATCTAAACATTAAATTGATCGCATGTACCAAAGCAAATTAACACGGAGTAATGCAGTGAATGGGGCGCAGTTTAACAACAGGTATTACCATAATTCGCCACCTCTGCGTGCAATTTCTGCCAATTTATTTAGAGCAGCGTTAAATAGAAAATCGAAGAGAAAATCGCTAGACTTCCCGGTGTATATTACGTTAGTTTGCTTAGTCCAACTGGGCATGTTTAGTCGTTGTATGGTTCTTACCTGTGAGCTGTGAGTTATTGATTAGTTTTTAGATCTACAGGTGATGCTGGTTTCCTCTGTGTTATGCATTTGCGAGAACGCGGTTTATAAAAACAAAGACCAGTAGCAAGCTAGTTTGAAAGACTTACAGCAACTGACTCAGTGGTTACTTTATTTGTTCTAAAGGTTTTAATATGTAGGAATTTAAACATTTCCATCTTCAACAATTTGTTTATTGTCAGTTGATATTTAAGCAGTATCCAATGGTTTGATACTTTTAAATAATATACTCATAAAGTAAAACGTCACCTTGTCAAATCGTTTGTTTCGTCAGTCTTTTCAATTAATTTCCTTGCACTCGAAACAAACCACACTGCGCAAATTCGGTTGTCATGTCCAATTTAACGATCCAATGATTACATTGGAAGATTCACAGAATTCCATTTTTCATGTTTAACAATGACTAAAAGATGTCTAACTTAACGCCGGATATAGCTATGAAAATAAAATTGATTGAATAATGCATTTTGTTTGAAATAATTTTGTCACCAGTAGGGGTTGACATCTTTGTAGTATATCTTACCTGGTGAGAATAAGATATCTTTTTGCAGCATTTCATGTAATTTTCTTTAATTCGAATAATAATGGATTTCAACCATGGCTAGAGTTAGTGGTATCTGCTTTGAGGATCTTGACTGTCATCTTTACTGATATGTGATTCCATTTCATATTTCACTGATTCACCAATGTCTGCAGAATTTAGTAACTTCAAGGTTCTTTGGTGGATATCCTCTTATTTCTCTCTCTTTAAGGTTTGCGTGCAAAAATTACCTCCTTTTGGTAAGATGGGTCATTAGACTCATTAGGCACGTGCTTTTGCCTGAAGGCGTCCCTTGCGGTATTACTAACACTTAATGGCTTTGTTAACACTTTTCAACATTTGATTAGTTGTAAAGGAGATACGGTCTTCATATCCCTGGTTGAAAACATATCATTTTTCATTTGTTGAACATACTTTTTGAAATTTTAAGTATAATAGCCATGCATCGTTAAACATCTCGTGTTCATTTTAAACAGGTAATTTTCCGTTTGTCTCCATACCAAACAACATTAATAAATATTATAAGTTTCTCGTACTCATCGACGGAGACCATAATTTCCACTTCTTCGCTTACCCTTTTAATGAAGACGCCTGAAGACGCCCCTTTTTAACTTCCTGACTTTCAGATAAGATTGCAAATATCTCGTCTTTCATTTATTGTTAATTTCTTGTTTTTTCAGGTAGCAACCTCACTAGTTCATAGAAATAAATTGCTATTTCTTCATACAATGCGCAAGATTTCTTTAAACCTCAGAAGAATAAAAGACGAATTATTTCTAGTTTAAACGTTTCAAAAGCCTAAGTGCTACGTCTATCTGACATTGATTCTGTTCTACGAAAAGTCTGAACAGACTACAAAATCAACGGAATGGATATCGAGCTAAATAGCGCTTGGGCTATCAAATCATTATCAAGGACCGGTGTAACAAAACTGAGGGTCTGTGTAACAGAAAGTCCGCTCTCCATTAGTTACAATGGTTAGGGTTAGCCAGACCTAAGTAGGTCAAAATCTAAGACGAGGCTTACCTGTACAAATGAATGGGGGACTCTCTGCCTCGTCCATCGGTTTAACAAGAGCTATAGCACTAAAAACTGGGCTAAAATTTAAGTCCAAAAATATGGTCTGTTTCAGTTGAAAATAAATCCATTCTTGTGTACATAATTAAAACAAGACTGGATCTGAAACACAATGTCTTTATTATATAAAAAATGGACAGCTTCTGGTTTATCCAGGGTTGCAATAGACTTCAATTTTTGGTCTAAAAGTTTAGACCAGTTTTTGGGCTAACGATCCTTTGTAAGTCAGGACCCAGTGACTTGCTAATCCTTGCTTAATCAAAGGGGTCGCCTGAAGACGCAACTAAGGCCCATATCCGGTGCAAAATATCTCTGTCTGAGCAGACCAGGAGTCATACGCACGCAGGTATAAGTAACTTTAATTCACTATATGGTCTTTTATGGCGCATTTTATGTGAAATAATATAAGCTCTTTGTAATACTGAGGATTAGTCTAGCAAACTTTATCTTGTCTGTAGTAGTCGTCATTTTTATTCTTATTTGTTTCCGATTCATATTACAAGTACAGTACATATGATAATCTTTGTGACGTAAAATATAAAAAACAAATTGATTTCACTGTGAAATTTATATCATTGAAAATTGAATTTAATTGAAAAAAAAAGTCATATTAAGAATAGATCATAAGGGCACATTCTAACTTTAATAAATAGACCTTTGTATACGACCTCTCTTTTGAGAATAATGGATTTCATCATCATCAATCATAAAGATTTGCCAGAATTTTTCAGGTACCTTTTAAACCCATTTTTGTTTAAAAAAGCGAAACATATTGATCTTGGCGGCTTAATTATATTTCTTCGCATATCCCTATAGTATCGTGAACAACCTGTTCCAAAATTGGCATTTCTAAGTAGTGTCCTTTGTGATAAATCAATTCTGTGCGTGTCACTGCCAACATGTGATTCATAATGATGTTATATTTAAAAGGACGATATATGTCTCTCAAGTTTTTCCCGGAAAATGTATCGTGGGAGCAGTTTTCTTTGGAATTGATGGCGTTCATTTTATGGCCTGACGGAATCTAAGAGATAAGATTCTTATTCTATATACAACAATGTTGAAATATTTTCCACAAACAGCAAAAGACACAGTCCAAATTACCTTGAATAAGAGACATCCACATTTCTTATGTTATTTGTATCTAATTATTCATTTAATTATTACATGTTCCAACAGACGTAAAACATCTTCACATCAATTCCCCCCAGTGTAGTTTATATAGACCGGGCAGATGATTATTCCTTATGGGCCAATAAAATAATTAAAAACTGTTGTTGTGAACAGATTGGTTCAGAAGGTTTTCAGAAATAGATTTTAATTGATATGGTGGAAAGGATATCGAGAAAAGGAAAAAGGAACCTCTTATGTACAGTCGATAAAATGGAGAGACCATGAAATATAATTAGTTCATTGTCGTTTTGCTTCCTTCACATGTCATCCATGCGATTTATCAACTTGTCAAAATAAAAACTTTGGAGGTACAGGTCAACTATTTTCCTAGGGTTATAAAAAATCATGAAACAAAAATCCAGTAATATGTGGATTGTCTCTGACTCCATCATATTTCTTCGTGCTATCAAACAATCAAAAGTAGTAGCTTATTAATTCTATCCAGAGCCTTTTAAGATGGTATGTTTTAGAAAGTATAATACTGCGAGATTAACCCATGGTGATTACCTAGCCATATCATTATTGTCATATAAAAAGTGTTTGGCCTCCCTTCGTTTTTGACTAGTGTAAAATATTTCCTTGGGAAAGCTCGTTAAAAATTCTTGAAATGTGCATGAATTTAGAAAGTACACGTATGTACACTTGGATAAAATGATTCTGGCAAAAATGGCGTGTAAGTACAGTTATCACTAAATCTTGTTTTTCAAGGTTTTTAATGTCAGCGTGGGAGAACAGTCACGACATTTATTACAGGCATTTATTAATATATGTAACTGAGAATTGACAAAATCAAGATAAAAGAGGCACCAAAGGCCATTCAGTGGCATCGATGAATATGTGTAATTCAGAAATGACAGAAACAAGATAAAACAAGCACCAAAGGCCATTCAATCTAATTTAAGCCCGAGAAATTCATATCGAACATTTTCTTTTTGTGCAAAAAGATGCACCTGCCTTTTTTCCTACGTTAAATTTGTTTTCATCGTGATTACGGTAAATACTTCTGATATTTATAAATCGATCCGGGAAAGGCATTTGGATAAATAAATTGAACGCTAGGTGCCCTCGACATTATTCACCACTCGAATACTATCAGAAGTGCGATCAAAGTCCATATTTCACGCTCATAATTACCTTTAATAAAACTAAATTTGACCAATGATGACTTTCCATATCAGGACTGAATTGGTAGGCTAGGGAGTATCACTTCAGAATTAAAAAAAAAAAAGAGTTCAACGTTTTCCGTATTCCCGCCTTTTAATTTCGGAACAGGGTACTTCTGACGTGTTTTTACTATAAGTTTCTCGGCGTAAAATGGAACATGCAATGCCACGTGTCCGTTTGTCCCAAGGGCTACAAGCGAGGGTCGTTTTTAGACAAATTGACGAAACGTTATATTTTTCAGAAGATTCACACAGTTTTTTGTCACTTGTTGGAAGATTGCCAGCTAGATAATTTACTTTATGTGCCATAAATAGAGTTTAATGTTGTTACCCTTTTCTATTGATCTCTTTGAATTGGGTTAAGAAAGATTCTTGGTAGTTTTCTCCAATTCTCCTGACTATGCTTATGTGACGAAAACAACTTTGTGAGCTCCAAGATCCGTGAAATTGTGTGGAGACGCATAAAAATTGACAAGGACTGTGAAATAAGTTATCTTGATTATCACCCGAACTTTGCATAATGTGACTTCTAAGAGCTATAAAATAAATTGGAATCTATTTCTGTGGAGTCATTATTCACGTTTAAAGGGACGGTGCATGGACTTTCGGAACACGTCCATTATCATTATTAAAAGCTCATACCAAACATTACTCGGTCGGGTTTTAAACTCAAAAATACTTTGAAAATTTACACAACACTTATCTTGACCTGACGCAGTGTACTGTTTACCTGTGTGTAGTCGCTGCATTTCACGTCGCGTAATGATGATGCAATTTTGAACAGATGTGGTGATTTCATATTATCTGTAAGGAGGGCGCCGCGCCTTGGGACATTGGTAAAGGCTCTCATTCCAAGAAAAAAACCTGATTTTCCCGAACCATATTCCCCGAATGGTCTCTTTAGGGGCGCGCGTCAATTATACTGAGGAAGCGCTTCAGGTAGTCAATGTGTTTGCACGCAAAACTATAAACATACGTACTTAATCAGTCCAACAGCGAAAATAAACATGCTGATCGTAACATTTCGTAATAGAAGATAAATGTGACAAATTTTCAATGATGTTTACAAATATTTGCTATATTCACATGGTTGTCTTTATTCCTGACTATTTTAAATCACACAGATTTTTTCTCTGCTCAACAAAACCGTGATTATTGGGGGGGGGGGGGGGG
>NW_019773625.1:821001-909026 GCF_001039355.2 Lingula anatina | reverse complement strand
GGGGGGGGGGTGTTGAATACAGTCTAATGAGAAATAGTCTTATAATGTTTAAATTGTCGTCCTATACGTTGTGTTCAACAGGTGTGGACAGAGGCGGTAGAGCGGTCGGTACTGAAATGAGAAAGACACTAAAGCAATAAAACTCAGTTTCTTCAAGCCGTTATAAAACGAAATATACATTTGTCCCCAGCACAGTTGGAGTCACTCCTTTCCTGTTTCTAAACCTTCCTAATGCAGCATGCAATCAAAGACAAAAAAAGTAAAACTATAACAAATTAATCAAAATTTATTTTAGGTTAACCAAAATAAAAGCAGCATACGGACCTATTCCGATCCCTGGCTTTGCTGGCGTCTTGCCGAACCTGGTAATGGGCGGTTTCATGTGCCTGAACTGGGCCTCCAGAGGGTTATTGGCAGGATCCTGGTAGCTAATGCGGGAGATTGAGTTAATGGTAAACTGCACATTAGGAGGACGACCTGAAACCAACCGTTATTGGCGTCATAAGAATTCTTGGGTTTCAGGTTCTGTGACAAATATCTAGACAGGCAAATTGCCATATAGTTTTGAAAAAAGGCCCTTGTGTATTTCTCTGGTGCCAGTTTTATCAGGAAAATAATTACGGGAAATATCAGATCAGCAAGTTGCTGTTGAAATGGAAAAATTAATTATTCAACAAAAACACTTCCAATTTCTATTTCATTTTTCGTTTATGTTAAATGATAATGCGCGCACCAATCAAAAATATGAAGGTATTTATTTATCTATTTATTTGAAGTCGGCATTATATTTGCATATCTTTATACAGGTTTACCAGCTACCTTGCCAAACTGACACTATATAATATGTGCCATCTTACCTTTGCTTTTTGCTGAAGGCAGGATTGTCCCAGAAGTGAAGTTGACTCGCGCTGTAAGGAAATGTTTCAAAACGTGATTTCATGCATGTTATCCATTTCAGGGCACATTCTTTTTAGGACCAATTCTGGCCTTTTTTTTTTTTTTTTTTTTTTTTTGAAGAACACCCTTGGTAATACATTCTTGATGTTTTGAAGAGACTATATTTCAACACTTTCGACATATAAATAGAATCAGAACCTACGAAAAATATTTTGTTTGTGACATTAAGACTACTTTTTTGGGTCATGCTGTTCTCCACAAAGCTGCCCCTGTAAACCTACCAACCTCTAATTTCACAAGAACAGCTTTTACTCAAAACTGTTTTCATTTACTTATGTTTATATCTTAATCTGAACAAATCCAAGCACCCTCTTGATATTTTTTTCAGCCCCTTCCCCCAGAATATTAAAGTAGATTAAAAAAGTTTCAGTGGCAAAAATGTTGTAAAGAATCATCTTCTCAGATTCTGGTAAGCTGTGCATGCTGTGCATGAACTTCTGGTCAGCTACATGTAAGAAGGTTGTCAGCCATCCGAGATATTTACCTGTATGCTTCTCCATTTCCGGTAGTCGCACTTTTATACGATGTGGGTCGGGGTTCCAAATATCAAAGATCTGAAGGTGTTATCGTTTACATGTTATCGTTATAAGTGTAATAATATGGTAATTGCACACGCACACACTCACACACTCATACAAAGGGGGGGGGGGCAATGAATAGATGGATTCAGACCATGCAATAAGTTACCCCCCGGTAAAGGCCTATAATCGTTTCTCGCGTCTCTATACGCACTATTGCTGGATTAATTTTTTACAGGCAAGCAAAATTCTATGAAATTCGTGTTATCTTTATCAATAAATAAATAAAGAAAGAAAGAAAAAAAGAAAGAAAGAAAGAAAGAATAAAATTTTGATACACCTATTCAACAGTATTCAAGCAGATGAAATGCCACTACCGCATGTTCCCTGTTGTATGGGCTCTGTATCTTCAGCCCTATAGGATGAGGGTTCTGACGCCTCGTTGGAGATAGAATTCGCAAAGCCTCCCTCTCCACTTCGAAATGACCTCGAAAATCCTTAAAAGTTGTATTACGCGGCCAGCGATGTTTTCTTGTGAATACGTTAGCCATTGCACGAAAAAAAAATGTCACAAAACTTTTGGAAATTATAAATCAACGCATCACTCGGTTACCGGGATGAAGGGAGTCACCACAGTGACGTCATTGTCTATTTATGACGTCAGGTCCCGTCTGAAACGGGTCTCATGACGCCAGAGATTAATCTTTATCTTATTATCCTGCAGCTAAGTCCAATGGCATTATTCTATGATTTATCAAAGCATAAGATAATGTATAAACTCTAAACATACACAGTCATCGCTCACTGTACGTTTTTAAAATATAAATATTATGGAAAACACCTGGAAATGTGACTGTCAGAAGAAAAATCACATTTTGAGTAGGCCCTATCATGATGTTAAGCTCAAGCAGACGACAAAACGGATTGAATGAGCAGTAACAAACACATTTTAATAAGATACCTCACAAAATTACAGAAAACGATTTCTCTCGAAAAGCACATTCGTCTTCTAGGCTAGTGCAGAATTTCACCGAAAGAGGGCCCTAGTTTTGCCATGTGTGACGCAATCTGGAAGTAGTGCGAGATAATGTGTATTCATCCATATTTTGTTGAAACAATAAGAAGACCAAAGCATATATATTTTGCAATAAACTGTATACATATTCATATCTGAAAAGTAATTAACGCTTATGAATCATTATAATTGTGTGTGTGTTATTATTTTACTTGGAGTATTTACTTTTGAGGAAGTAAAGAGGCTGTTGTGAAGATAAACAATATGGCGGAATAAGGAGAAGGAAGGTAATTTTCAACATCAAAAAACGCAAATTTACTACATGCTGTCAGTTGTTTATACTTTTATTTGTAGTTTTTTTTTCAAAAGATAAAGTTCTGTATTGCTGCTAAATTTCTGAAGTCTAAATTAACAACATTTATTAAGCTTATCCTAACCTTGAGAATGAGAAAAAATTTAACGTGAATGACGTAATTAGATTTATTATGCCACAAAATCCAATCTAGATCTAACAAAATTCAGTATTGATTACAAGTTTATATTTCAAAACCATTGTATATAGGATCTATAAAAGTTTTACAAGAACGTCAAAAAAGTTACTGCTCCTTGGTGCGTGAGAGAGTTAGTGATTGCGTGCGTGCTCATATATGAATTTACACAATTTGTTAGTTTTTTATTTAGCTTCCAATTTTTTTGTCATGCAAATAAATACATCGAATGCATTTTTACTATATTTCAGACACAAATATTTAAAGTTAAAAAAATGGAATTTGAAAAATCTGCCGCTGGTCCGTCTGACGACCCGCCAGCATATTCAGCAGGGGGATATACCCAGGTAAAAAATAAACCACTTTGAAGACAATCACTGTATAGATATTTAAAAAGAATTGGACTTATCGGTATGTCTGTAGTTAGTTCATGTTTCTTTTTCACTACAATGGGTAAGTTGAAGATATACTGTATACACTGTATCTGTTTTGTTTAAGCTTTTCAGCCAAAAGTACCAACATATGTATATACATTGCACCAGTACCCAAACTGATATATAATCTTATCAATTATCAGCCCCCACCTATTGCACAGCCGCCTGCATTTGCACCAGTGCATGGACCACCACCACAGCCACCACCACCACCGCAGCCAGGGTATGGGGGTCAGTTTGGTGGTCAGTATTACAGACAGCCATGTGGTCAGCAGACAGGCTACTACATGCAAGGCCAACAGGTGATAACACCAGCCTTGCCTACCCAACCTGTTGTGATCATTCAACAGCCTCAACCACGGCAGCCACCACCAGTGAGACCAGGGGAAAGAGCAGGCTGGGCCAGTGACTCAGCTCAGAGGTGTGCTGTTCTACAGGTAATAATAATAATAATAATAATAATAATAATAATAATAATAATAATAATAAAACTGAGCTTGTACATTACAAAGATTAAACTTTTCAACATGTTTAGCGTGCATTGATTGGTGCGTGAGTTTATGTGTGTGTATGTAATATGGTTATTTGCCTGCAGGGGTTTATTTATTGCTTATAATTGTTAGTACCCCTGTACATGAATATGATATAAGGGCAGGATTCTGAAAATAAAAATCGAAAGATATATGTCAAAAAATATTCCTCAAGCTGTCTGTCTGTTCTACTTCTTTTATATTTATGGTACCTTGTGCAAAGATAGATTTAAGTATCTTATTTATTTACTAACTGGAACATTTGTCTTATATTTCAGTTGGTTGCTGGAATAATGTCCATAATCCTGGGCATTGCTGCAAGTGCCTCTGATGCTGCTCTGGGTGTCGTGGGCATGGGAATCACAGCGGGCATTTTCTACACCATAGCTGGAAGTCTAGGCATAGCAGTAGGGAGAGAGAAGAAGACAGCCATGATAGTGTCCCACATGATCTTCTCCATCTTTTCCAGTTTAATCTCCTTGCCCTTGCTGGTCATTCATAGCATTGGAGCAGCATTGGAAGAAGATGAACACTGCACCAACTCTTACTTCTGGATTTGGACCGTCAAGAAGGAGTGCGAGCAGCCTCAGCTTGGGGGTCACAACTTCATCCATGCTGTCCTGATTATTATCTCTCTGGTAGAGTCTGTTGTGGCCATCATTTCTGCTGCTTTGTGTTGCCGTACCACCTGCTGCGGCTCCTCTCCAGTAGGGGGTCAAGTCTTCTACACCGCAAATACACATCAAGTGCAGATGATCCCTGGCGGGGGCACTGTTCACTACATACGCCCTGGAAACTCCGTCGCCACTACCAACATGATCACAACCACGCATTACCAAGAGAGTGCCAGAATAAGTTGAATTCCCCCCCCCCCTCCGGAGTTTAATTGAATTATAATTAATTTTTGTATTTAATTTGGTGCAAAAATCCTAAATAGAATACCTTAAACTCTTTGATAAATCAATCTAACATTTTCAGTGTAAAAAGAACATGCAATCCCATTTATATATTTGCTTTCAGGTATTGAATGTATGCCAGTAATAAATGTACAGTATGTAATTAAGACTTTGTCACATCAATACTTCCAGCAAAAAGTTACAATACTAACTGTATATACAATTATAGCAGAACCTTTTTCAGTTATTAGAGCAACTATTTGGAGACTAGTTTTGTTGAAGTCTGAAACTGCTGGCTTTGGACATTAGTTTATTGTCCAAGTTTGAAGTGCTGAACACCTGTTTGAATGTTTTTTTTTTATGCTGTGAAAGTGTGTGTATACATAGCACACCTTCCGTTTGACTTTTTCCCTGTAAACTCAGGTGTGAAAAGTGATGATGCATAATTCCAGCCCAGTCTGTGGTAATCTTTGTGAAGGGTTTATATTGTTTTATTTTTTAGAGCTTTTCTTAAATCATATGTAGTGTATGTAAATATGCAGGGTTTTAGAATTAAAGAAGTGTGTGTGTGTGTGTGTGCGTGCGTGCGTGTGTGTAAGATGATGATGATAATGATGTGTATATTTATAGATGTATATTTGTAATGAAAGAACACAAATTATACATGTTTTCTGTAAAAAGATACCACAGTGATAAAGAAGAAGAAGCATAGCTACTCAAGTATAATGTATGACTATATAATTATCAATAACTATAATAATTGTAAGATCAATAATAATAATAATAATAATAATAATAATAATAGAGATAACATGACCAATGAGAATGTGAGATGATGCCCACGTGACAAAACAAAGGACAAAGACTATGATTAGGAACACAAAAATATCCATATATTGGCTACGTGTTATTAGTATTTGTCTTTACTATTTTGAAAAAAAAAATCTTGTCTTTTTGCCAATACCAAAATCACTGTAACAGTTTTTCTTAGGAAGGACCAATGTAGTATGTATGAATGGGAAACACCACCACACATTGATAGAGTTCTTTTAACAGGGTGAATGTTTAACTAGTCAAATAGAACATACATGGCAATTATGAAACATAGGCTGAAAAACCTTCATACCCTTAGCTTACGGCCAACCTGGACATAGGCCTTCATCAGTCTGATGGAAAATGCTAACCGTATGAGTTTTTTTAGCTTGTGTTTGATAATTTTTACTTATGATCCAACAACCAAGCTATTGAACATTTTTGCTCATTTAGTCAAATAGAAATTCTGCACTAATGTGCATCAATGAAATGTTTTTTTATTATTTATTGAGTGATCTACATGTATGCTAATTATAATTCTGGTCACCTACCCAAATTACATTTAAGTTTTCATCTAGAAGAAATAATTGTAGGTGAGGTAAAAAGATATAGTAAAACATGGCATATTCATGTAAATATTAAGTATATACTATTGTCTTCTGTGAGCTGACAATAAATTGCCACTCAAAATTCCAGATTGCTTAGTGATGCATTGCCCTATGTTTTGTGAAATTAAATGTGCACATATTCTTCTTTCCATCAACAGTATGTATAAAACACTTTTGTGTTGAAACAACCCATTGACATTATAGAAAATTTATATTTTTTTACATTTACTCTTTCTATTAGTACATGCATCTGCATATATATGTAATTTTTTAGAATTTTCTTTTTCTTTATCCTTTTCAGTTGTAATTAGGCCTTAGAAAGATTCGAAACACTTCCCACTTTTATATGGATCATTCAGATGCGTTTTATTATATACAATGTACATATAGGTGAACTAATTGTCATTCTTTTTTATGGTGTGCCAAGCAAATTTTAATGTATGTGGAAGAAAATTAAACCCAGAGAATAATAAAAACGTCTACATGCAAATTTTGTTGCTGTTTTTGTATTTGAGGTTTTATTTGTTTGAATATTTTAAGTAGTCAGTTTATATATGCACAGAATTTCAAGAAGACCTTAATAAAATCGTTACACTAAAAGAAAAACGGGGTGGCCTCTATCACGAACGGGGGCGTCTCGATAGTCCTAAGGTTCGGTGGTCCGAAAAATGATAATATTTTCATCGTTTTTTTAATCAAGGGTTCATTGGTCTGAAGGTTCTATGTGTAGTGAAAATTCGGACCATTGAACCTTCGGGCTTATTGCTACGGCCCAATCGCGAACGACCTAATGCGTTCTTAACACTTTCATTTTGAAACCTGTTAAATCGATATAGAAATTTACAAGCACATCTAATATCACTACTTGTCAGTGTCAGAACTGTTGGAATGGGAGACGGTGCGGGGACTATTTTGGAAGATTTTTTGCGCGTAGTAATTCATTTTCCAGCGTAAGCAGCTGGATGCAGGAACCTACCAGGAAGTGGCGGTAAACCAGTAAAGACGTTGGACTTAATCATGTAATGTTTTGTAAAATGCGGGTCGAATAAGGTATCCCCAGTCGATGTACCTAATTACCGTGCACAACCGACCACTACCGTCCTCTACCGTGCACAACCACTAATTACCGTCCACAAGCGTCCTCCCAGGTAACTCTACAAACCTCCAGGCTCCAGCTTATTTGATATTAAATTAAGTAACTGGTCCGGATTTGCGTAATTTTTTTCTGCCTAGCCGTTAAGTGCCTAGAGCATATTACACCCAAACCCAATATAAAAATGCATTTCAGATGCTGAAGTGTCAAAAAATAAAATTGAATGAATTCAAAGTTGTATCCAGTTTTTGAAAAAAATATATGTGTATAGGACAAAAATCAACGACTGTCTCAATTTAAATTCAAATTCTAATTTTATCCTTTCTTTTACATTACGCAAAGAGCCCTAAATAGTAACGTATGTTCCGGGTCATTTAATTTTAATTTTCATACTGCGTTCCGATATATTTTGTTATGGTTCGGTTTTGGTAAAATGATGGACATGACTTTAAGGACGTTTTTATATCCTCATTCTGGCCATACTGTCTATATGCTGCTGCGCTATGTATAAGATGTTTAGTATTTATTTCACAAGTGTTTTTGTATTGGTTCACTCACCAATTTGACAATGAGTTAGTCTTTTTATCCAAGTTTTAGTCTTTTTATCCCAGCTGTCTCGGATGAATGAAATTTTCAAGCACTAGCGTGCATTGGTGCTACTATACTGGATATAGTAGTACACACACTATTTGTAAATAATGTCACATAAAGCTTTGAGTTTCTCCATCCTTGGCTGAAAATAAAAATTGTTTGAGAAACAAGTACTTCAAAAAAACTGCTTTGAACATTATAAATCTTGATATATTATAGTGTTTTTGGTATGTTTCAGGTGAAAGGTCCACTACAATTAGGAAAACTTACCAAACATTCAATCATCAACCATGAGTGATCAACCACCTTCATACACTGAATCTGAGGTAAAATATCAATTTAACAGTATCTATGTTTTCTTTCTTCCTTAAAAAATTTATACACTGAATCCAAAGTTTTTTTTTTTTTTTTTTTTTTTTTGTGTACTAGTAGTGACACACATGAGTAGTTATTTGAAAATCGCATTAAGGTAGGAAACTTGGATTTTTAATTTGTTCTGCATGTGTTTTGTAGTACTTTTTGATTGGTACTTTTAGCTAGTGGAAGACTCGAGGAAAAGGTATTCCATTATTAATATGAAACAAGTAAATGCATACATCCATAATTTTAAAAAAGGATAACACTATGATTGCCAGGCATGAGGTTTTCCTTGGAATCGTGGTATTCCATGACTTTTCATCCATTTTTGAAAGTAAACCCCAGGCCTGTAGGTGTTGGTCCCACAGTAAATTATCAATTTTTTTTTTTTTTTAAACCCAGGATCATGTGTAGATTATGCTTACCTGAAACCAGATTAGTACATTTTAGGCATAAGTCTGTGTTCATGCTTGTGTTTGTGAAGGACTTCATTTTCTTTGCAGGGTGGGCAACAAAAGCCATATCCAACACAACCTGCCCCATACAATCCCCAATATGGACCTCCCCAAGGTCAATACGGACCACCCCAGGGTCAATACATACTCCCACCCCAGGGTCAATACATGCCCCCACCCCAGGGTCAATACTTGGCTGTACCCCAGGGGCAGTATATGCCCCCACCCCAGGGCCAGGTGGTTATTATGAACCAGCAGCAACAGCTGAAGCCTGTCCTCCCTGGGATCAGACCAGGTTGGGCCCATGATTCTGCCTTGAGGTGTGCTGCCATTCAGGTATAACAATGTGTATGATAGACTTACAGTAAGGGGACTTAATTGAAAGTTTTATGCAGTAATATTTATACTACAGAATTTTATCTTATATGGGATAGGACACTTTTATGTATCATTTTGAATGTTGTATGTCGTATTTTGAATGTTATAAAAACTACTTAGTACAAGGATTTTCTACTGTCTCTATCCCACACTATCTATTCCAAATTGTAATGTTATCTATATTGTATGTATGTATATATGTATGTCTGTATAAATGATAGAATTTTTGTTTTTTCATGAGAAGAGAATCTTTTCTGTATAATAACTGTTAGATATTGGGATCTAAAATAAATAGATATTTTCACTTTCAAATTTTAGATCACCTGTGGCATTTTGGCAGTCATACTAGGGATTGTAGGGATTGCCATTGGTGCACATCTTGCTTTCCTAGGCACTGGGATTTGGTGTGGAGTTTCCTTCATCATTGCTGGCGGAGTGGGGGTTGGGGCAGCCAAGAAAAAGACGACATGTTTGCTGGTCAGTCACATGATGTTGTCCATCCTGTCGACCCTGACCTCCACGGTGTTACTTTCCTTTGCGAGTATTGGCCTCTATGAGGAGATAAACTTTTGCCTTAAAGATAGTGGTTATTATGAGAGCTATAGCCATACCGATGGGTATTCAGTTGAGATATACAACATGTGCAAATCAATTGTGTCTGGGAAGTATGCTGAGCATAGCCTGTTGCTCATCATTGCATTTCTCGAAGCAGTTGTGGCCCTTATTTCCTCCGCATTAACCTGCCGTGGCACCTGTTGTGCCCCCAAACAGCAACAGGGGCAGGTGATGTACACTACATCCCCCTATGGTCAACAGGCAATCACTATCCAGTATGGTCAGCCTGTGATGACCACTACTGGGTATATTACCCCTGGAGGTCAGCCACCCCCTCTCCAGCCTGTAGCTACCAACCCCACTACCCCACAACAGGTTTAAGTTGACTCTTAGTTGTGGTTCACACCAAGACTGGACTGGTTCTTCAAAATTTTTCTCATTGTTTTAGATTTTTTGAAATATAAAAACTTTTAACATCATTTACAAGTGTACAAAATTACAAAAAACTTCTCTCAGTAATGGTTGAATCCCCAGATGTATTTGTAGATTATTTGAAAGATAAAAAATTTTAACATCATGGACAAGTTTGCAAAATAACGAAAAACATATCTCTCAATAACTGCTGAATCTCTAGGTCAATTTTAGACATTAATCGCATTTGTTTACCAAGTACTACTAATGAAACTTATTGGTTATTTTAATAAATTAAAAAATTTGTTATGTACCTGGGGTCAGATAAAGCTATAACTGCCCCTGGCATTTTAAAAAACTGAAAGTAAATACAGTATTGTTTCAGTGTACGTATTAAACTTCTGTTGTATTTTTTTGCATTAGTTGGTTTGACTGATTGATTAAAATTTATTTACTTATTTATTCAATTTTTAAAAAAATTTCTTTGTAAGATTTCATTTTAATATGGATAGTCATCAGTTAAACTCTTTGATTGCCTGTAGCCAATGCTGCCTAGATAACCAAGAGCATTTTTTCAATTTTCACATTTTGCTGTGTAGCTCCTCCTACTTTGAGACATAAAAACTCATAACTCATTGACAGTGTAATAGATGTCGAATTGTAAGATAGATTAGAAAATAAGGGTCAGGTGACTCCGGTCCCAAGTTCAGGGTAGTGTACCACTAGGTACGCACAATTCTGACAGGCAAGTGATGACATAGCCCAGTATCAAAACAGCATGTTTTAGCTGTCTAATCATTCATGATATATTAGTTGGCTTTAGCAAGTTTATTCCTTCAGTAAGTTATCCAAGTTTGGCAGTCTTAGCTAAGCCCAAATTTCAAGATTTTTCTGTTAAACAGGGTCTTGGACACGGGGGCATCTCGATAGTCTGAAGGTTCATTTGTCCGAAAAAAATGGTAACTTTTGCATCAGTTTTTTTAATCAAGGGTTCATTGGTCCGAAGGTTCTATAGCAAACATTCAGACTAATGAACCTTCGGACTATTGTTACGGCCCCTTGGATACAGTGCAGAGATTATGCAAAGTGCCACAAAATGTGAAGTGTCAATGTTTTTTTTAACCTATTTGAAGAGACTTACATTGTTTGTAAAACACAAAAAAATCATGCTTTAAGTAATGTTATTTATCAATTTAAAAGTATATTGTAAAATTTCTTAATGTCCCTCTCCACCAAAACGGAAATTTGTTATCATTCTTATTCAAAATATGAGTTAAAGGCATAACAACTGTTTGTATGAGATGCATATTTCACAATAAATACACTGTAAACAATTCAGATTATGAGATACCCTTTTTATATTATTGTAAATTATTCTCTTAGCCAATATGCACTGTATACAATATGGTCACTCAATGTTTTTTCTTTACTTTTACATTTATTTGCATTTTGAGTTTTTTACAGGAAGTAAAATGCAAAATATTTTTATATAACTTACAGGAAAATATACTGGAACAACATAATTAGAATTACCAGTAGTTAGTTTGAGTTTGTACTCTTTCAATGTAATGTACAGTGATGATATTTTACATAGTAGACTGAACTCACTTCGTAGTAAAACATTTTTACAAAGAGAGAAAAAATTATTTGGTTTAAAAACCAGAAAGCTTTTGTGAATATGATCCTGAAAATTAGTTTTGGATACTTGGATATTTCTAGATTTGTGGTATGGATAAATGTTTCTTGGTTTCATACTTTCAAGCAGGGTGACTTTTTGTGTTGATCTGTATCTACTTTCTCTTTTTTAGATTTACAAATATTAAATTAACCTTAGCTTGGTGAACATGAACTATTTTCTTTAATTTTGCAGTATAGAGTTTAACTTTTAATATTACTTTTAATAACTTTTAATATTACATATTTTTATTGTGATTTTGTGCTGTATATTTTTTATAAATGGTCATTATTTTCAGTATTGCTTAGGGTTTTAATACATATGAGTTTATATAGGAATATTTTTATTATTTAATAAAAAAAAAACTTAAATATTATTCTGACGTTTTTATTACTGTTCACCCAGTGCAGTATTTGACATTTTGAAAATTCATAACAATTTTTATAAGTTCCTCTGGAAGAAGAATGAATCCNTTGATATTTCCCTGTAAACTCCCAAAGGTTAAGCTCTCTGCTAGATAACAGTGTCCATAATAAGGAAGCACTGAATAGCAGCTTCATTAGATTATATTTTTGTTGTTTTCTTTTTAATTTCTTCTCCAACACTGGCATTTTTAAGATGTGACTTTCCCATCCACCTGAGGCTCTGCACAATTTCTGTATTTCCACGTAAGCAGTTGTATTGGTATTCATGTCTTTAAACACTAGTAATATTATTTTATGCACTGTCATCATTTTTCTTATATTGGGACTTTCATCATGTGAATTTTAACTCTCATGGTCATGAAACTATAATCTTATTGAAGGGGTGGATTGAGACCATCTTCTGGGTCTCCTGGAAGACAGTTAGATTTTTTATATTGATGGGTATCTATTTTTTTCTTTTGGAAGACCATCAAAATGGAAGATGGATCAATAAAGATACTTTAGAATACTGTCAAAAATATTTCTGGATCTGCTCCTGTTATTGACCATGTTACCTGTTGTGCATAATGAAAAATCAGTGTTGACTGACTGCTATTATAAGCATTATTTATTGTTGCATCAAAATTGACAAAATGACCTCTTTTGCATCTTTTTTTTCTGTTTTTTGTCTGTACATTTGACAGCTTTGCTGCCTTGTTTAGATTTACAAATATTAAATTAACCTTAGCTTGGTGAACATGAACTATTTTCTTTAATTTTGCAGTATAGAGTTTAACTTTTAATATTACTTTTAATAACTTTTAATATTACATATTTTTATTGTGATTTTGTGCTGTATATTTTTTATAAATGGTCATTATTTTCAGTATTGCTTAGGGTTTTAATACATATCAGTTTATATAGGAATATTTTTATTATTTAATAAAAAAAAACTTAAATATTATTCTGACGTTTTTATTACTGTTCACCCAGTGCAGTATTTGACATTTTGAAAATTCATAACAATTTTTATAAGTTCCTCTGGAAGAAGAATGAATCCTCTTTGGGTTAAATGCAAAGGGGAGAGTTATTGTACAAATTAAGTAAGATGTGCCATGGAAATACTTTTCATCAAACGTTTTTGAAGGCATGGATGTATATTTAAAACTGTCATTTGGTATATCCTAACCTTCCTTTTGAAAATTCTGAATCTGTCAGTTAAACATATACTGTGCTGGCAATGTCACAAACTTTTCCGTCCCCTTTCTCAAAACAAAAAATAAAAGTAATGTTCAATAAGTATGACAGCATACATATATATGTAATTTTTTAGAATTTTCTTTTTCTTATAATATCCCTTTCAGTTGTAATTAAGGCCTTAGAAAGATTCGAAACACTTCCCACTTTTATATGGATCATTTAGATACGTTTTATTATATACATGTACAATGTACATACTGGTATAAGTGAACTACCCCCTGTAATCGCCATTCTTTTTTTTTTTTTTTTTTAGTTTTGCAAAGCATATGTTAATGAATGTGTGGAAGCAAATTAAGCCAAGAAAATAATAAAAATGTCTATATGCAAATTTTTGTTGCCTTTTTTTTATATTTTAGGAAGTATACATATATATGCACATAATTTCAAAAAGTAGTTCGCGGTAGAGGCTTCACCGTTTTTTCTTTTAGTGAACAATTTTATTCTTAAGGACTTTTTGATGCATTCTTAACACTTTCGTTTTGAAACCAGTCGAAAAGATAAAGAAATTAACAAGCACATCTAATATCAACACTTTTCAGTGTCGGAAATGTCAGAATGCAGAGACGGTGCGGGGACTATTTTGGAAGATATTTTTGCGCGTAGTAATTCATATTCCAGCGTAAGCAGCCGGATGCAGGAACCTACCAGGAAGTCAGTGCCAGGAAGTGGTGGTAAACAAGTAAAGACGTTGGGTTTTGTGATGTAATGTTTGTGGAAAAAGCGGGTCGAATAAGGCATCACCAGTAGAGATTGCAAGCCCAGGTAACTCTATAAACCTCCAGCTTGATATTACATTTAGTTACTGATCAGGATTTGCCTAATTTTCCTGCCTAGCCGATAAGTGCCAGGAGCATATTACCAGTAGCAAACATAATATTAAAATGTCGACAAAATGCGTGTCAGTATTTCCTCAGTTTTGGCCTTATATGCTAGGTACTTACTACAGCATGGACAGCCGAAAACTGATGCAAGTGTCCATATCACTGACACACTTAAAGGATTAAACAATCATCTCATTAAATTTGAAATACTGGTAATCATAACTGATGTGTAACGAATCCAGAAAAGACACACAAGTGTGACATTTAAATAGTCACAAACCTTGGTTATTTGTAACTTCACTTTTTGTATTAGATGTTATTTAGGTTCCTTCTCCTGCTGATTTGAAGCTTGAATCAAACTCTCGATGCTAGTATAAATATCCGCATCCTGCTGCACCTTGTACTAACAGTACCAGTATATGTATAGTATTCAATTCATATCTTAAATGTGTTTGTATTGGTTCACTCACGCTCGGCTGTCACCTTGATTGGATAGTAAACAGTTGTNTACATTTGACAGCTTTGCTGCCTTGTTTAATGTTTTGTGATTTTCATCCAGTTTTGAAAGTAACCCCATGCCTGTAGGTGTTGGTTCCACAATAAATTTCTCAGATAATTTTCAAAAACCCAAGATCATCTGTAGATTATGCCAACCTGACACTAGTTTAGTGCATTTGAGGCATAAGTCAGTGTTTGTGTTTGTGCATGTGTATGGTTATCGATTTGTAATGGACATCATTTTCTTTGCAGGGCGGGCAACAAAAGCCATATCCAACACAACCTGCCCCATACAATCCCCAATATGGACCTCCCCAAGGTCAATACGGACCATCCCAAGGTCAATACGTGCCCCCACCCCAGGGTCAATATATGCCCCCACCCCAGGGTCAATACATGCCCCCACCCCAGGGTCAATACATGCCCCAACCCCAGGGCCAATACATGCCCGTACCCCAGGGGCAGTATATGCCCCCACCCCAGGGCCAGGTGATTATTATGAACCAGCAGCAGCCAAAGCCAGTCCCCCCCGGGACCAGACCTGGTTGGCCCCATGATTCTGCCTTGAGGTGTGCAGCCATTCAGGTATGACATACTTCTTGAGGTGTTTGATAGACTGGGTTCCCATACCTAGATCGATCTAACAGGATCAATCCATCTCCAAGGGGTTTCTCACTAAATCAATTTTAGCTAAAGCCGCTTAGATGTCAGGCAAAATAATGCCTTTGTTCAATCAAAATCTTTATTTAAAGGCTCATTACTCCAAGACAAAAGCATTTAAACCAAAACTCTGGCAAGGGATTGTAGCTCATACAATTGCGGTCCACTATGCCAATTTTCAAGAAAAATCTTGTTCAGGGATGAAGTTTCGTCTCATACCGATTGCTCACCAGAAAATAAAAAGGTGTTAAATTGAGGATTAAAGCTTTGAGATACCAATGGTTATACATTGCAACAAAAAATATAATCAATGCCAATATTCTATATTCTATATTTCCAAGGGTTTTTTCATTATTTAAAATCGGCACAAAGATAGGTGCATTATTGAATAGTTAGATACAAGAAAAAACTCATTTTCGGTATTTGGATGATAATAAAGGGTTACAATATTCTTTAGTAGGTGTGACAGACATTTAAGCTGCTTAAGTTGATTGCAATTTAACTAGAATCCCCTTGGAGATAGATCGAACCACAATTAGCACGATAGAGTCTGGGAATGGTCCCATAGACTTAATGGGTCTTGATTGACAACTTTTTATGCAGTAATATTTATACTGCAGTTTTTTATGTAAGATGGAATGAAACACTTGTATCATTTTAAATGTTGTGGGCACAAAATATAAAAACTACAAGGATTTTCTACTCTTTTCCCACACTATAAAAGATACTAAATTGAATTGTTGTCTATATTGTATATTCATGTATATCGGTTTAAATGATTTTTTTTTGTTTGTTTTTTCATGAGAAGGAAATCTTTTTAATAACAGCTAGATATTGGGATCTAAAATAAATAATTTTTTTCACTTTCAAATTTTAGATCGCCTGTGGCATTTTGGCATTCATCCTAGGGATTGTAGGCATTGCCATTGGTGCATATCTGGCTTCCCTAGGCACTGGGATTTGGTGTGGAATTTTCTACATCATCGCTGGCGGACTGGGGGTTGGGGCAGCCAAGAAAAAGACAACAGGTTTGCTGGTCAGTCACATGGTGTTGTCCATCCTGTCATCCCTGGCCTGCATAGTGCTACTTTCCTTTGCGAGCATTGGCGTCGGTGGGGAGTATAGCAATTGCCTTAGGAATCATGGTTATTATTATAGCTATCCTTATGAGTATTCGAATGAGGTATACCAAATGTGCCGGTCAATTGTGTCTGGGAGGCATATTGTGAATAGCCTGTTGATCATCATTTCAGTTCTTGAAGGAATTGTGGCAATTATTTCCTCCGCGTTTACCTGCCGTGGCACCTGTTGTGCCCCCAAACAGCAACAGGG
This sequence comes from Lingula anatina, assembly GCF_001039355.2. Next base: position 892,277 of record NW_019773625.1, on the reverse strand, counting down.
GCAGGTGATGTACACTACATCCCCCTATGGTCAACAGGCAATCACTATCCAGTATGGTCAGCCTGTGATGACCACTACTGGGTATATTTCCCCTGGAGGTCAGCCACCCCCTCCGCAGCCTGGAGCTACCCAACCCACTGCCACACAACAGGTTTAAGTTGATTCTTAGTTATGGTTCACACCAAGACTGGACTGGCGCTTTAAATTTAGCTCATTGTTTTAGATTTTTTGAAAGATCAAAAATTTTAACATCATGGACAACTTTGCTAACTAACAAAAACATCTCTCTCAATAACGGTTGAATCTCCAGGTGTAATTTTAGACATAAACTAGAAAAGCACTCCGAGTGCGCAGACCTCCGCCAAGGCAGCAAAGTCTCCACCCAATGCCGTTTCACCCCAAAATTTTCATTCTATAATGATTTAGTTTTTTGATTTTTGATTATTGATTGATTATTGATCCGGATCCACTTCTGACAGTTCCTGAAAATTTCATCAAAATCAGTTTATAACTTAGTTTTTTATTTTTTATTATTGATTTATTAATGATCTAGATCACCACCAAAAACCTAAACACTTCTAAGTTAACCCATTTCTGACCTACCCTGAAAATTCCATTGAAATTCATCCATGACTTTTTGAGTTATGTTGGTGACAAACAGACAGAAAGACAAACAAACAGAGGTGAAAACATAACCTCCTTGGCGGAGGTAATTACGCATTTGTTTACTAAGTCCTACTAATGAAACTTATTGGCTATATATTGTGCTTAATTTGTTAATATATACCTGGGGTTGGATAAAGCTATAACTGCCCCTGGCATTTAAAAAAAGTGAAAGTAAATACAGTATTGTTTCAATGTACGTATTAAACTTCTGTTGTATTTTTTGCATTAGTTGGTGTGACTGATTGATAAAAATGTATTTACTTATTTATTCAGTTTTTTTTAGTTTTTCTTTGTAAGATTTCATTTTAATATAGATAGTCATGTGTTAAACTCTTGGATTGCCTGTAGCCAATGCTGCAGAGATAACCAAGGGCATTTTTTCAACTTTCACATTTTGATGTGTGGCTGCTTCTACCATTTGAGACATAAAAATAACTCCTGTTTTTTTTTTTCAACTTATTTGAAGAGAGTTGCATTGTTTATAAAACATAAAAATACTGTAAGTATTGTTACTTATCAATGTCCAAGTATATTGTAAAATTTTTTAATGTCTCTCTCCACCAAAAAAAGAAATTTACCAGTTGTTGTTCTCATTCAAAATATAAGATGTTAGTTAAAGGGATAACAACTGTTTGTATAAGATTCATATTTCACAATAAATACATTGTAAACAACTCAGATTTTGAGATACCCTTTTTATATTATTGTAAATAATTTTCTTAGCCAGTATGCACTGTATACAATATGGTCACTCATTGTTTTTTCTTTACTTTTACATTTATTTGCATTTCAGTTTTTTACAGGAAGTAAAATGCAAAATATTTTTATATAACTTACATGAAAACTTGCTGGAACGAAATAATAAGAATAACCAGTAGTTGGTTTGAGTTTGTATTTTTTTATCATTCATTTATCATATTTTACATAGTAGACTGAACTCACTTCATGGTAAAACATTTTTGCAAAAATATTTGGCTTAATGACCATAATGCTTTTGTGAGTATGACCAAGAAAATCAGCTTTGGATACTTGGATATTTCTAGGTTTTTGGTATGAACAAAAGTTTCTTGGTTAATACTTTCAAACAGTGTGACTTTTTGTATTGATTTGTATATCTACTTTCTCTTTTTTAGATTTACAAGTAAATTAAGCGTTGCTTGGTGAACATGAACTATTTTGCTTACTTTTGCTGCATAGAGTTTAATTTTCAATATTACTAAGCATATGTTTATTGTGATTTTGTGCCGTATATTTATGTAAATGGTCATTGTTTTCAGTATTGCTTAAGATTTTAATACCTATCAGTTTAGATAGCAGGAATGTTTAATTATTCAATAAAAGTGAATAACTGAAATATTTGCTTGACTTTTTTATTGCTGTTCACCCAGTGAAGTATATGGCATTTTGAAATTTCATAACAATTTTTTTAAGTTTCTCTGGAAACTGGAAGAAGAATGAACCCTCTTTGCCTAAAAACAAAGGGGAGAATTATTGTACAAAGGAAAGTGTGCCATGAAAATGCCTTTTATTAAACTTTTTTGAAGGCATGGATGTATGTTTAAAACTGTCATATGATATATTCTAAACTTCCTTTTGAATAATTCTGAATCTGTCAGTTAAACGTACTTTGCCACACACTTTTCAGTCCCCTTTCTCAAAACAAAAATAACAATAATATTCAGTAGGTATGACAGCAGCCATGTTGCATGCTATTCTCAACGCTTAGAGCTTTATTGATCATACCTAAAGGACTCTGTAATCCATGCTAGAATATCCGCTCCCTGTCATATTGGTCTTAACCAAACAGCAACAACTGTGGAGATCTCAAAAATCAATGAATGCTTTTACAGCACTCATGGTTGACGTGCCTTAGCGGGAGTCACAGGTGCAGACCAGGTAAACCATAAGTTTACACACAGTTTTGTGTGGAAAGTTAAAAGATTTTTGTCTGGTTAAGTATTTTTCTTCAATGCATAAAGTATATATTACAAATATCTTAGAGAATCCAAGAGAACCTCTAAAAGATGGTTAAAAAATTGACATTTTTAAACACAATAAATTGATGTAGAAAAGTTGTTTTGTGTCATATTTTTCTAAGTACATGTATTACATGAAATGTGTAACTTCTGTAAAAAGTATGAAATAAGTATGAGCATGTTTGAAGGTTACGTGTACTTGTAAAGGTGTGTTTATTGATCAGTTTTTATTATTAGAAAACTTGGTGATAATATATTTGTGGTACCCAGATCATAAAATAGATTGCAGCTTAGAATAATCCCTCAAAAATCAGAAAAATTTAAGTTTAGAAAATGCGGTAATTTGTTTCAGCTTTTTAAAAAACTTGGTTCCATGATGTGAACTTCTGTATGATCATATGTTACAAGAGTGCAATTAAGGGAACAGTAAACATGGCAGAGAAACAACAGTTGGAAGAGTCGACCCCATACCCAGTCTACCAAAATGTTAGTATATGTCAACTGAACTTAATTATTATCAGGTTGAGATGTTCATTTTTTTTTATGATCAATTTCCATTTGAAACATCTACAAAGTAAACATTTAAACATGAGGCAAAGAAATACAATTTGTCCTGTTAAAACATTTTAGTCAACTTTTTTTTTTTGTAAATTTCAGGTTATGTATTTTCTAAAATCACAGTGTGGAACAAGCTAGAATAATTCGATTTTATACACAACTGCAATTTACTGTGAGCCAACAAAACGCTAGCTAGTTGACAAACCTTTAAGTAGACTTCTTTAATTAATGACCTTTTAAACCCATGAAATTGGAATAAGGATCATTAATTATATTATATTAACACTTAAAGAATTGACATTGTTCCAAATTTTTCAAGTCATTATATCTGCCTTAAATCTAGCCACGAGGGCTATCTCAACAAGTAGTACCTAATTTACTCTTTTCAGTCCTCGTCTAGCAGTGAACCTGGCATTGGGGTGCTGCAATCCTTCCCACCAGTGAATGTGGTTGTGGGGCCACATCAAGGAATAGAGTCTACTACATTGCCCAAGAGTATAATCTTAAAGTGTGCAATTATACTGGTGAGCAGTTGCTCTGGCACATCAACTCTCAAACTCTTTACACAACTAGCACATGATAATTGCAGCTTAATTGTTTTGTTTTTTTTTAAAGTTTACAAATTTTGAAATACTCTATCTAGGTAAAGGAACAGTGGTTTGTCTGGACCATAACATGAATTATAATAGGCATTTTTTAAATGTGTGATGAAAATTGATGAAATGTATGTCAGTGTCTTCTGATGTCAATTTAAACCTGAATAGAGCATTAATTAAATAAGTAATTTAATTCTTCAGTAAATAATTTGATTATCAAAATCTGTATATATCATGGTCAGAAATTAATGTTTAAGTTTGAAATATTTTAGATATGATTTATCTTTACTTTCTATTTGAGGACAACAAAACTGAGACATTGAAAATCAATGTCAAAAACAAAATAAGATTATGATGATAAATGTTTCAGGTGGTTTGTGGAGTATGCGTGTTGGTCTTGGGAGTGGTCTCTGCGTCGCTACAGATCATATATGGACATGCCTTGACTGGAGTATGGACAGGATTCATCTTTCTTCTAACAGGCATCACTGGAATTGCAGTCTCACACAAGAGTTATAACTGTAACCGTCAGAAAATGACTACATTTGTGGCATTAACGATACTATCCCTCATTTCTTCACTTATGTTGGTGGTGATAGAAAGTTTTGCGGCAAATCTGGAGTCTACATATTGTGGAGGAAAACATTATTATTCAGATGCTCATAAAGTATATTATTTTGAATGTCCAGCTAGCTTGATTGCAGGGCCGGATACAATCCACGCTCTATTAATTGTAATGGGAATAACAGAAGGAGCTATAGCTTTCCTTATTATAGTTCTCTGTAGGCGTGTAGTATGTGGATCAAGGCTTCCTGTTAATGAAAGTGGAAGTCAAGTTGTATTTAATATGTATCCACAGCAGGTTTATAACATACCCAATATTGGAGATGCCCCTCCCATTTCTCAACCCCCTCCATATTCTTCACCTCTGGTTTCTTCTCCAGAATTCCCACCCACCTGTCAATCCACTTGTGACATGCCCTATGCTCCTCCCCTGACTCCTCCCCCACCCACCTCTCAATCATCTACCTGTGACCCATCCTATGATCCAGTCCAGGCTCCTTCTACCCCACCCACCTCTCAATCATCTACCTGTGATGCTCCCTATGATCCTGTCCATGTTCCTCCTACCACACCCACCTCTCAATCATCTACCTGTGACCCATCCTCTGATCCTGTCTAGTGTAGGGGTCCATGTTCCACCCTACCCAGGTTCTTCTAATATTTTACCGGTCACTGATGCATGGGAGAGGGAATATAACCACTAACTCCATATTTAGTTCCAAGTCTAAAGTCCTTTATTAAGTCCAAGCATTCAGCATTTATACACATTATCTACAGGGAATCTATCTGCATGCCACAGTGGCAGCAACTGATTTAAATACTAATTGCAATGCAGTAGTTTCTACTTATCAGATATGCATTTGCTCCAAGCTTACTTAGTTATACCGAGAATGATAAATATTCATGCAAGACTGAAGCCAAGTGAATGATAATGATGACTGATTATATAAACATAATATGTAAATGAGTGAGTTTATCTCCTGCCTTCAGTGGACCTTTACACATTAGGCTCTTTCTACCCCACCCACCTCTTAATCGTCTACCTGTGATGCTCCCTATGATCCGGTCCAGGCTCCTTCTACCATGCCCACCTCTCAATCATCTACCTGTGACATATGGCCTTTGATCCTGCTGTGGCTCCTCCTACCCCACCCTCCTCTGTTCAAATGTATTAGTTATCAAGGTAATCACCTGAATGCAGACACTGCCCTCTGAACCGAACTAAACTTAACAGAATGGAACTCCCATTTCTCTATAGCACTTCTACATATCAATCCATACCCCAACTCAAATATGCACTGTGTTATATTGCGTGGCACATTTGATACGCCCCCCTCCCCTCCCACACACGGACACACACACACACACACACACACACATGCACACACAACAGAGTTTCAATGGCAGTATCTGCATTATGCATTTTTCCTCTTTTTTGTTGGTCAGATATCTTTCATGCCTCTGCTGCAGACAGCTAGCCTAGTACATTTTAGCTAAACATTGATAAAAAGACAAGCCCATGGAGTTATATAATATTAATAGTTTTGATGAAAGCAATTAAATAAAAAAATCTGTTAAAGGAATTTTTTTTTTAATTTTTTAATTAAATTTTGATATTTAATTTTTTATGAATATTGAAAAGATATATAAACTAATTAATCTATTTGTTTTTTTATTTTAATACCTCATTTATTTATTAATTTTTGTTTTGTTTTCCAGGCCAATTAACTTTACACATTTAATCAACTAGCTGTAGATTCTGTTGGAGATGAAAAGAAAGACAAGTTTTGCACTTTTTCTGTCTTTGTTAAACATAAACGATTTTTCAAGAAACACTAAAAAAGCTGAATTGTTCTTTAATAAATTAAATTTAACAAAGAAAAAATTGGGTAAACAATTAATCGCCAGCATTAACTGACAGCTACCTTTTTTTTGGGGATGTATTAAAAGAAATGCACATATGAAACATTCCATAAAACCAAAATGGGAGTTTAGCTGCATGAAGTTTCATTCGTGTACTTTTGCTTTGTTCACTTGCTCTCATAACACAGCAAGGACCTCAACTAACACAATTCGGGATGATTTCCCTCTTCAGTCCGCAATTTGGATAAAATTTATTATTTTGTTTCATAAATATGCTCAAAATATTAAAGTAGACCAAAATACTCTAAAAATATTTTAGAAGAACAACCCTACGTAGGTTTTTAAGGGTATATTTGCATTTCAATACACTATTTGTTATAAGCGGTCACTAAGGTAATCAAAGATGGCGGATGGGTATTGACAGGTGCCCGAGCGTAGCTTTTATTATATCTAGGGTATTTGGAGCAACGGAATACACTTACAGCCTGTTTTGAGTTATCGAAGAAATAGTTTAGGATTCCCTGAATAAACAAAGTAAGTCGCTTAAACTTTTAACTGTCTGTTTACCGTTTTTTGTTGGTAAAATTTCAGAAAGATCCCATATTGCCATTCAGAATATCGCCTACATAATATCATACATGTAGTAGGGTGTAGGGCTATTATCATTTACCAAAAACAAATCTTGCGTTATTTTTATATCCTGACATCTACTTATCAGTCCTGCGGCAGTTTTCATATTAAATTAAATTATGGACTTAAAGGGATAATAACCCTTCATTTCGGCCAAAAAATGAATTTTCCTGGAGTAAACAACAATTTTCCCATACTTACCAATGGTTAATGAATCCATTTTTACATTCAAAGTTAGTCCCTGGTTTTTTTCTAAAAAGTTTAGTTTTTTGTTAAAATCTCTTAAGAGATTTTAACAGAGTATAGCCATCAGTGGAGGTCATGACAAGCTCCAATATCAGAATAATAGCTATAACTGCCGTTTTTGTGATAAAACAGAATATATTATATTTCTATGAGTTATTCACAATGTTTTATTGTGAAATATAGATCTCATACGAAGAGTTATTATCCCTTTAAAGGTCTGACTCTAGACAGTCTGTTAGTAGAAATTGGAACAGTAAAAATGTTATTAGGAGTGTTTTGACAGAAAACATGGCCTAGGAAAGAACATGTGTGGTTACCTTAATTACTGCCCATACACGTTTCAGACTTAATTTGTACCTACAAGCTTGGAAAAAGCTCTTATATCTAATTTATCTAATTTAAACAAGATCTCATTAAAGAAATATATGACAAATAATTTATATAAAGGTTAACTGAGACATTAAGGCTGCTTTAATTATTTCCAATCTACATTTTATTTATTTATTTATTTTATAATTTTCTAAACTAATACAACAGTTACTTTTTTGTTAAAGGGATAATAACTGTTCGTTTTGGCCAAAAAAATGAATTTTCCTAGAGCAAACAACAAGTTTCCCCTAGTTACCAATGGTTAATGAATCCATTTCAAAGTAAGTCCATGGTATTTTCCTAATTTTTTTTTTTTTTTTTTTTTTTTGTAATAATCTCTTTAGAGATTGTTACAGAGTATAGCCATCTATGGAGGTCATGTGGTCCGACGACAAGTTCAGATATCAGAATATTAGCTATAACTGCTGTTTTTGTGGTAAAACCGAATATATTATATATCTGTGAGTTGTTTACAATGTTTTTATTGTGAAATATAGATCTCATACGAAGAGTTATTATCCCTTTAAGGAGAAGCTGCATAATGTTCTAAAGTATTTTAAGCTTAAAGAATGCCTATTTTTATTTCTTTTCCTTAGATGAAAACCTGTTAACATTCCTACCTCTGATGAAACAATGATTGTCAAATAGCTGATAGGGGACAAGACAAGATGCCCAAATCCAAGCACACTCCAGTCTCCTGGTTCTCTGGGAGCCGTCACAGTGTTCACAGTGCTGGGGAGGGCAGTGAGACAGCTCTCAGTGAGACTGAAGAAATCAATGAGGTACATGTATTAATATACTGTAGGCCACATTGGAGATGTTTTATGCAAAGATTTTTAAAAACCATGATAGTTCTCACTGTCTGGTATTTGTTGATTAAATGCCTTGAGTAATATCACAATTAATTATTGTTTATCTAGGCAACATAAAAACAAAAGTAAACTAGTTTCCATTGATGTCACCAACTCAGTTGACATATTGACCCAGTACTGGAAGAATAGAATGATGGCCCATGGTGTTACATACTATTATAACTTTATTTTAAATAAAAGGTGAATGCCTTAAAGGACAAGGCAGATGCAGCATTTGAGGAGGGCAACTATGAGGAGGCCCTGACACTGTATAACGAGGCCCTAGAGATAGACAGGAGCAATGTGGAGGTGCTGGCCAGTAAAACTGCTGTGTTTATTGATACTGGTGACTTCATTGCAGCACAGAAGGAGGCTGAAATATTGATTGGGGCTCAGGAAGACTATCCCCAGGTAAATTTGAGTTATGTAATTTAGTTTATACTAATTTAGGTTTGAAAGGTGTCATCAGCAAGAAACATTTACATGAATTTCAGCATTTTTAACATTGTAATCTATTTGCTCCGTATTCTGGGTTTTTTTCTGTCTTTTGTGAAAATTTCATGTGATAAGCAGTGCATCCATTCATGTGAGTGCTAATGTGGTGTCTCCTGTTATCTACTAGATAATATAATAAATAAATTCATTGAATTAATCATGCTACTCAAGCTTTTTTAAAAACCAAATTAATTTTTCCTCAATGATCTTTTTTCTAAAAGTCCAACTATTTGACCAGTCAGTGCAACAGAGGCACACCTTAAATTATGTATCACACATTCTGAAACACAAGCCCCTCCGGGCTACACAAAAGATTCGCCACACATGCCATGCTAATTGCTGTTTGGTTGTTCTTGTTACCAGAAAGCCAATTTACATTAATGCTTATGTTTGCTGTTTTGCTACCCACCAACATATAATTTAACAGCCTTTGTTGATATGAAAATAAACAAAGAACATTTTTCACTCCAGGGCCACTACCTACTGGGCATTGCATTAGAGCAGCTTGGTCAACACAAAGCTGCCCTACGGTCATTTCTGAAGTCTCTGAACTGTGATTCTCAACATGGGGACATTCTGTCTGATAATATTGCAGCCATGGTCATCAGGGTGTGCAAGCTGCCTTTGAAGACACTGGAGAAGTTTGAAGGTAAAATGTGATATGTACATTATAAAAAAAGAAAGAAGAAAAAAAATAGACCAAAGATATGAAAAATATGAATATCAAACTATGTATATGGGCATGAGGTCTATAGTTTCTTCATGTTATTACTATTATATTTGTGTTACATTTTTACTTAAAATTTGAAAGACAGCCATTTTAATTTAAAATAACAAAGGATCATTGCAATTTTGATTTATTGTGTTATATTAAAAAAGCAACATTTATTCAAAAGTAAAGTGTGTGTTGCCTCTTGAATTGTGAAACTATGGAGAGACTTTTTGATTGTTTTGCATACTTTAAAAAACTCCTAAGATTGGATTCACTGTTTAATATTATGTCAAATTTTATAACCTCAGCAGTTTTAGCCAGAGAGGGTTTGTGAAAAGTATTTATAAATTCACATGATTTTTATCTCCTCAGCAATGGACCCATACACCAAGCTGTGTGAGATGGGTAGTCTGTTGTACCTTGCAAAGAAGTATGAGCTTTGTATTCAGGTGCTTGAAACTGCTCAGAAACTGGAGACAAATCAACAGGGTATGGTCACATTGTGTTATGAGTGACAGTGTATTGTGTTTTTGGATGTGCAATTTTGACCCAGATGAATATCTTAGCCATGAGGCATATGATATTGAGAAAGACATTGTGTTAACCTCAGATTAATGTTACACAAATCTGTATAAACTTCAACTTTAACTTCTCATTAAGTTTTTCTGAAGTCTTACAAAATGAATACTTTTAAGACTATATGAATGAATAAGATATTTGTAAAAGGCCCAACACAGATTTCATAATGAAGTGTCATGAGCAAGAATGAGAAGCAGCTAGAATAAAGAAAAATATGTAATCTATTTTGGATAATAATCACAATTACCAAGCTGTGTGAAGTGATTTTTCCGTCAATGTCCACAAGTGTGCACAATTAAAATATAATTTTCTTTTCAGGTATTCAAATGAAGATCCTCTTCACAATGGCCAATGCGCAGTCAGCTCTCAAATGCACAGACATCGCCATCTCCCTGTATCAAGACTGCTTGACTGTGGCCCTCTCCGCACATGACCCTCAGTATCAAACCAAGGCTCTAGTGAACTTGGCCAGTCTGTCCATGGATTCAGAGGATATCCACCAAGCCATTATTTACTATGAGAGGCTGCTGGACCTGGAAACAGAGCTCCGTGGCAGTGGGGAAAATCAGAGGTATTTAATTTATGATACAGCTTTTATAATTGCTTGACAAAATTCTACTTATTATTTTTGATGAGGTTTTGTATGTACTGGTATTGGCTGCAACTGTTTGGGATTTTTTTATACTCTTTAATTCTAGAAAGTTATGTGTGCAATTTTGTACTGTTATAGTTGTGTTTGAAATTGTCATTTACAATTATTACATATTTAAGTTCATGCATACTTAAAATACATATACTTAAAAAAAAAAAAATTCACCAATATTTAAAAAGTGTTTGCAATAAGGACTTTAAAAATATTAATTTCGAAAAAAGTTTTAGATAAAAGTAAAATGAGTTAGTGACAGAGTCCCTATCACAATTCTAGGAAGGATGGTGGAGATCTGCCGGAGTATTGGACTCCAGAGTTACAGGTTGCACTGTATCTTAACCTGAGCATTGCCTACAAGAGCATCGGCAAGCTAAAACAAGCTCTCTTTCATGCAGAACATTATGTGGCACTGGTCAACAAACATGGGCATGACATTGGTGAAGAGGCAGAGTCACACTACCACGTAGGCATGCTGTACGAAATGCTACAGAATTATGACGAAGCCACTAAGCACTTTAAGACCTATTTAGCAATCAGTAAAAAGCAGGGGGACCGTAAGGGTGTTGGGCATGCCTATGGCCTGCTGGGAAGATGTTCTGCTGAGTTGCACAACTGGCAGCTTGCGATAACATACCATGAGCAACACTTGGCCATTGGGAGGAAGCTCAAGAACTCAAAGGTCATCGCCTTGGCCACTGAGTTGCTAGGTGACACATACATGGACAAGGGGGATTATGATCATGCTGTGACTGCCTATGAGGAAATGCATAAAAATGTGCTAAAAAATCTAAAGGAGCGCTGCAAAGCGTGTTGCAAGCTAGCAAAAGCCTTTCAATTGAAGAAGCGCCACCAATATGCCTTGTTTTACTACGAAGAGGCACAACAGATCGTGAGTGATTTTGATTTTGAGGAATTTACAACAGACATTGAGTTCAACTCGGCCTTGATTCTTCAGCACTCTACACAGCACTCAGAGTTGGAGCAGGCGAGGAAATATTTCGAAAGACTCATTCCAGGGTTTGAAGACAAGGCACAGCAAATGATGGACGAAGAAATGAGTGGCTTGGACGAGATGCGATCTCAGCTTTCTCAGTGTTACGATGGCATGCAGAATGTGCTTTGCAAACTTGGTGTCAAGGATGAATGTCTCCAGTATTCTGAGTGTCACAAAAAGATGAAGCTTCTGTCAGTCAAGAACCACAACCCCCTTACATCCAGGTGTCTGTCCAGAATGACCAATGTCCATGGGGCCAATCTCGACATGTGGACCATAGAGAAAATCACAAGGGTGGTCAATGAACAGAATGCCACAGTATTATACTACACGGTTCTTCCAGGCAGCTTATTAATATGGGTCCTTCAACCAGGTAAGGGTTTGGTTCGGTTTTACTCCACTAGGCCCCCTAGCAAGGATGTAACCTTCAACCAGCTGATTAAGGGACTGTGTGAGGAATTGTGCAGTAAAGGGAGAGACTTTGAGCAGCAGCAATATGAGTGTGAAAACAGGGCTTTGCCTTTGAAGACAACAGAACTGAGCCTGAAGAGGCAAGCTAATGAAAAGAAATCCCGTGATCAAACCTCACACAAGGAAGAGCATGGTAAAGTACCTGAAAAGGGCAGTGCCCTGTCTGAACCCAAAGAGGAGGATGTATTTCCTTCAAGAAATAAAACACTTGTAAAATCTCCACAAAGGAGGTTATTTGACATGCTGCTGTCTCCAGTGGCAGATATTTTGTCAGAGTTAGAGACGGGCAGCTCCATTGTGATCATTCCTGATAAGGAGCTTTACCAATGCCCCTTCCCCATCCTGGAAGACTGGAGCAACGTCCAGGTTTCCAAAAAATACAGCTTCACAATCGTGCCAAGTCTGATGGTCCTTGAGAAAGTCACACAGAATGTCATTGACAGTCTCAGATCTCAGGACGAACTGGAATTTGAACGTGCCAAATCGTGCCTCGGTGGAATGAGTCGTCTTCTCACAGAGGAGGAGATCTCACGATCGAACCGTGACCTTCACCTTTTGCTGGGGACAAGCAATGGGTATAACAGTGGTGCTGATCTTGACTGCATAGATCCACGAAGGACATCTAATCCCCGTTTGCTCAAATCTGGAGCTCTTATCCCTCCTCCCATGACTCCAAGCACCAGTCTGCCGGCTTTCTCAAGGGAGAGTACTTTCCTATCCATGGCCAGTAAGTCTACAGCTCTTCCGTCTCCTCCCCTCACCCCCAACCTGAAGGCAATAAAGACCATTGGTGCCCCAACATCCCTGGATAGGATGCTCCATGCAGGGTCATTGACAACGTTGACAACGAGGACTTCAACTGGAACGGACATAGTTAGTTCCACAGACTGGGTCCCAGAGTTTCAACAGATAAGTGACACAGACAGGTGTGTGGTTTTTGGGAACCCCAAGTTACCTGATCGGTAAGTGGAAATATGAATTATTTTTAAACCAAAGTGAAAGTTTTTATCTTTTTTAATAGAATTATTTGGTACTTTTTTCTCCTATTTTATGGATGAATATGATTTGGTTTCTTTCAGTAATTCCATAAAACATATTTTAGGCATAGATATAAATAAATAACAAATATTTTCATCCTTTTCTCTTTGACTTTTCATGATAATGCTGTTCTGTTCTTAACAATTCATATTCTTTTGTTCCAGTCTGCAGCTAAACGGCAAAGAATGGCAGCCCCCATTTGAGCTGTCTGAGGCACAGAAGGAGGCGTATGCTGTGGCTGATTACTGCGATGTTATCACCATATCAGGGGAAGAGGCCACCAAAGAGAGATTTCTGAAAGAGATGCAGACAGCAACAGTTTTGCATATTGGTAGTTATCTTTTACAAATACTACCTCATTTTTAGTGATATTTGATAAATTCTTTTTTCTGCTTTCTGCTGAAAGCTAGACTGCATTGTTTAACTTTTGGTAAATGTGTGCAGAAATTAATTTTAGATCCAGAAAAGAAAGAAAAAAGAAAAAAAAAACTCTGTCTCTCTTGTTATTATTTGTAGTCTAAAACTATAAAGTAGAAAAGCTGATCAATACATTATTCAGCCTTTCACCACAACTTCCAGCCACCTTTGGATGCCTTAAAGAAGGATTCTTGGTATTCAGCCCTAACCCGGCCAGAGAGGACACCGGTGGTGCTGGCGGTGTCCCCAAAGAGTCCTCTTACCTTGTCACCACTGAGGACATCATGAACTGCACCATGTGTGCTAAGCTGGTGGTGCTGAGCTGTGGATGGTCCTCTCACAGCAGAGACTATGTAGATGTGGGGATGGCATTGCCCAGTGCTCTGCTAGCTGCAGGTATATAATTCCACTCCAACAACACCGGTATAGAGGTGGTCTGAGTTTTTGGCCCTTCTTTTCGATCGAGTGGTACACTTTACTGTCCAATCTAGTTTGATAAGTCCTAATATGTTACTACGTATGCTGTAGTGGCTTCATGGCTGCCATCATGCCATGTGTAGCTAAAGTTCAAAGAGATGGAGATGCCTTGAAAGTTTTTAATATGTGTATTTTTCTTTGCAACCTGCTGTGTCATTTAAAAAATTCTTTTTTTTCATTCATGGGATACCGTGTGTTATGGATGAAAAAATATTTTAAGGATGGTTATTGCACTGTGGAATGAAATTAAAGCAAACAGCATTCAGATTGTTCTAATGTTCTCTTCATTACAGGAGCCCATTGTGTCCTCACCTTACTGTGGAGTGTGCCAAACCATGTGTTAGAGAAATTCTACTATCATTTCTACTCGGCTCTACAGACAGGCTGTCTACTGTCTACAGCTGTCAATACAGCAGTAGAGGAAGTTAAAAAGGAAAAAAGGTATACATCATAATATGCTGTAGACATGTGCTTAGGAAAAGATAAAAATTCTTACTTCAACATTTTTATATCACTGCAGTACTGGCAGGAGTGCATATGTTGGCAGTATGCAAAATATTATTATGTACATGAGTATACATTTGCAATACATAAGATAATGTCTATTCTTAAGATATTGTTTTTAATCACTGTTGTTGATGAGCATTGCTTGCACTGGTTCATTAGGACAGCCCAGTTTTTATCAAGATCATGAAATTGTCACAGTGATTTTAATTTTAAAAGACAAAGGGTTGATTAGTGAGGAATTCAATGCAGTTGGTGACATTATTACTTGCCCCACACCAATGCCATTTCAACTGACACCAGACCAGCAAAAATCATGTTATTATTGGCCACAGTTTCTGCTTTAGGTCAGTAAATCATTAGACCCTGGTCTCCCAAAGGAGAAAAAAATTACAAGAAAAATATAACAAACAAAAGAGACTGGATATGGTACAAGGGATTGTAATTATTTTTATAATTATTTTCCAGTGATATATCGTACTGGGCACCATTCACACTGGTCGGGAAAGATGGCCATGTCAGCCTCCACCACGTCCATGAGGCCATGTTGCACCAGAAGGTGGACAAAGTGGAGAAAGAGGTGCTGCAAAATCTGAAGAAAGACGTCTTGAATCCCAAACCTCTGACACCCAATGGTATGTATGGAGTCTTCTGATACACATGTATGTTTGAAAATACTGATTATCAAAGACATTAAGGATGCACTGTAGAGTAAGGTGACAATATATGCCAGTGGAAGGTTAATACATGTAGATTCTTTTGATAAGTAGTTCGGTGTTGGTTAGTTTTAAATAATTATTTAACATACTTTGTCATAATACAGCTTACTTGATGCACTACTGTACATGGACATGTATGTTAGAGATCTGAGTCTGGAATGGAGGAGTATTACTTATTATACATGTAATGTAATAAAGCATAACATAAGTTTGTAAAAATTATAGGTTTTCATTTATTCAATCTTTTCCTTAACAGTTGCAGAGAAAGAGGAAAATATGCAAACACTCCAAGAGAAGCTGTTACCCCTGCTGTGTCACCATGGTAAACAACCTCAAGTGGTGGAACATCTCATAGACTTGGTAATATTGATGATATACAGTTTTCTCTTTCTAAACAATGCCTATTTGTATTAGCTGCAATCATGCCTTGTGAACACATGTTGAAACAGCACGTTGAAATATAATTTGCAGTGCTGTGTGTACTTAAACCTGTAAAGACTCGATCTACACATTTGAAAATGATCCAAAGCCATATTTTTTGTGTAAATATCCTGCAAAGCTTCATAATAATATGGATAAAAAAGGTGGTCTTACATGACCATTATAATAATATACCTGCTCATCATAATTATTATCTATTTCATTCCAGCTGGATGATGCGCTGAAGAGGATCCATACAGATGAAAAGGACCAAAAGATATCAGTCCTCTCTGAAGTTATTGTCTCCAGCAAGGGGGGTCTGGACCTGCTGCACTATTTAGGGTTTCACTTTCAGCCCAGAGGTTCTCTTCTGAAGGATCCATATGTGGTTTTCCCTCATGCAAGCTTAGATGAGCTTCTCATGTCTGCATTTATTACATTAAGGGCTGTATCAGGTAACTTATTTAAGGATAAATTTTCTTGAGTTAATGTGTGATGATCAGGCTTTAGACAGGGGCTTCAGGGGTTCAAACGAACAGCTGAGGTCAGCTCTGAATCAAAACTTCCACTCAATTTAATGCCATTTCTCAAGTTGGGAGAACTAAAGGTAAAAATTATCCTTGGACTCCCATTTTCTCAGATAAATTATGCCTCCCCCCCTTTTGAAATTGCTGTCTATAGACCTGATGATAATTAAAGTATTTCTAACGTAATTTCCAAATTTCTTTCAGCAATTATATGCTCAGTAATCCTGATATTTAAGCCTATTTTTTTCTTTTTTTTTTTAATTTTCAGAAATGGGTGGCAATGTCGTCTGCCTTCACACTCTGTACGAGTTCCTTCCTGTCTCACAGAAGAACGTGTCACATATAATTGACATGGTGAGTAACAAATATAGTTTTAAGAACTTTAAGAAATATTTTCACGAAAATTTTGATTTGATAGAAATTGAATTTTGAATTAACATAATGTTTAAACTTGTAACGTCCAATTTCATTCCAAATCATAAAATATTAAAGGATATTTTTATAGAATTTTTTACCTATTTCAGCTTGCCATAACTAAGCATGCACCAGAGCTTCAACTGAAAGTGTCTGACCTATCTGTGCGCCCCCTATGGTTAAATCCAAAGAGCAAAGCGTTGCTAGGCAGCATTGGTCTTCACCAGGTGGGAATGCTGCTGGCGTTCAATGGAACCTCTTCAAATAGGTTAGTTGAAAACCACTGGATGATAAATTCCTGGAATCTCGTATCAAAATGATTTCATCTTCCAACCAGCTTGGGAATTACCGGTATTTGCCCCAAAGCAATTTCCTGGAGGAAATGAATATCATTGGAGTGAAACCCTGCATATAATTTTTCCACATGGTATACACATGTTTATTCTATCTTCAAATTTTTTGTAAAACATTTTCATAATTTATTTCCATATATAAAAGAGTTTGAATTTATTAGTGCAGTGTATTTACATTTACGATGCAAAATTAAATTTTCTATTTCAGAAAACTTCTGGATGCCTTTCTGAAGTTTTTCCTGGCCATCTCCACCTACAAGAGCCCTGTCTTGATGCACAAGTTGGATGTGGCATTACTGGGGACAGAGGGATCATCAAAGGTAAATTAGTCTAAAATCAGGGAATGTCAATTGGTAAATAACCTAAAGGCACCCGTTATAAAAATCACCTACCCGGTATAGGACAACCTATAGGACTCTGTGCAGTGGCAGATTTTGTGGGGGTGTCAAGGGGGTCCTGACCTTCCCTTCAATTTCTGAAAAAATCACCACAATGGTTCCCTCTTGAAATTAGAATTTTGACTAGCTGAATCATTGTTCTAAACGATACCATATGACAATGTTCGCCCTTTAAATTACCAAAATTTTTAGGGCCCTTAAACAGCCCTGAACCCCACGCCAAAGAAATATGTGGAGTGAAAACGAAGCATGGTGTTAGTTTTGGAATTATTTGACCAGTTATGGTTCTCTCACTATGAATAAGCTTAATGTGTTTTGTAGTAAATATGTGATGGTGTATGTTAATTTCTGTGCAAAACTTTTATCTGATTAAGCTGTAGAGTGTTCAAGATGTAGAAAACACATCTGCACTAAAAGACAATGTCAACGTTAATATGTATTAAGAAAAAAGTCAGATGTTTGTGAGAGGTTTTAGAGGCATATTTTAATGTTTTTTCAAGTAATTTTCATTTTGATTTTCAGGTTTCTGGTGCTGCTAGTTCAGAATCTATTAGACTTCCAACACTTACCCCGATGATTCTGCCAAGAAATACTGTAAGTTGCAAAAACATGGCATTGAATGCTTGAGTTATCATTTTTAATTTCTTTTAATAATTTGTAACATGAAATGATAATCCTACAGAACTTTCAAGTTTCATTGTCATTTTCTTGCCAAGTTCACCAAGCAAGCTTGTAACAGTAAATACTGAGAAATTGCTGTTAAATATAGCCACCAGGGGCTTTCAGCATTTACCTTTCAAAAATCTCCTAAACTACAGTATTAAAGGTATTTTGCACTATCATGCACTATCCTTGACATAAGATCTGAATAATTTCATCTTTGCAGCCGAGATCAGTAAGAGTGATCATGGTAAGATTGTTATAAATCCATTGTAAAACAAATATGATGTTGTAAGCTTATTGTGCCCCCCCCCCCCTTTTTATTGAAAATTTTTCAATCATGCCTCATTACCCAACATTTTTTACTGAATTTTCTCCCCCCTCCCACCCCCACCCACCCACCCACCCACCCAATTGAGGCAGGCTTGTATTATATTGCATATTTTACTGCAGCTGTAAGGCTAGTGTTAGGCTTTTGGTTGTTTTCACATGACATAAATTCAGTGCAAAGTGGTACTGTTTTTTTTTCTTTATTTTTTGTTCCAGGAAAAAAAAATTAGTTTGCTTTTTGTAGAGAAATTTGCAGTGAACAATTGTCTTTCAGCTTATGTCAAATATTGAAAAGCCCTACAGCATGTGTGCATCAGTTATTTACTTAGCATGGAAGTGTTATGATGCTTTAAGCAAGGCAAGACCTCCAAAATAATGGCCATTATTTAGCAATGTACTGTTTTAATTGCGGTCCTTGACCATTTCTTTGATATTATTCACTAAAATTGTGTACATTTGTATTGTAAACTTTGTGGCTTCTTTTGTCAGTATTAAGCCTAGTGAATATTGTGCCTGTAAAACTTGTAATTTCTTTTGTCAGTGATCATGTAACTTAGACCCCATTCCCTTAAACACTGTCAGTCTACATGTATATTAATACAACTCTGTGGGAACTCTTGCTGAGTGCAATCAGCTTAACTGAATGACACACCTCAGCTTGTTTCCAACATACTCATATAATCACCAGCTATTCTGTAGTCTGTTTACGTAATACCAGGAAGAGGTGTGTCATTCAGTAAAGCAGATTGTGCTCAGTGAGAGTCTCTGCAGAGTTGGATTGATCTACATAAACCAATGTTATATATGGGAATGGGCTCTTAGTGACTTACATTGGTTGTTAAGCCTATAGTGACTTGTGTCAGTAAACAAACTGGTGACTTGTGTCAAATAAGCTTACATTAGTGATGTGTCAGCTGAGGCCTGTCTGTTATTACTGAGGACCAAGATATGTCAGTAAGGACATTTTTTAACAACAACTGAATGATTTGCCTGTTGTTAGGTGGATTATGTTGGGGGTTCGAGAGGGGGAATGACATGTATCAATATATAATTCATTATTTTATGTTTGCAAAGTGTTAGCCTATACCTGGTAGTGATTTGCATGCCCAGTTATAGATAGACAGTTTGCATGGCTGTTTAATATCATATAGTAATTGTTAGTATAATATTATCATTAATGAAAGGACTAATTTGTTTTAGAAAAGCAATGCTCCAAAAAATTTTGGATGTATCTTTTTCAAATCCTTTTACCATTTGATACAATTTTTTATGTCAAAAAATGAAAATTACTTTTTGTTATATAAATATAATTTGAGCTTTATATTTTTAACTTCTTTACCTTTTCCCATTTTTTTTTTACCATATATTCAATATAAGTTAGAACCCTTAGGAGGTACAAACTTAAATTCATGGTGATTTTTTTTAAATTTATTTTGAGTAGACAAAAGGTTTTCCATTTATACTGATGACCTGTTTCTATTACAGCTTCACATGAGCACTCCATGGGCATGTAATGTGGAAAACACTGACGAAATGAAGGAAAAAATGAGATTGGCTAGAAGGTATTTATTTTACTCCAATGTTCAAGTTACTGTCCAATTTTTTTTTTTTTTTACATTTTTATTGAATTTTCTGAAAATAAGACATTGCACTTTGACTAAGGTAATTGATGGATAAATACCCTCCATTTTATTCTAAACATGCTATCATTATAACATTTTCAGCAAATCTGAACTCGGCACAGACTTCTGTAAGCAGCTAGAACGAGCAAAAACATGGCATCAGATGACTGTGAAATCGCAAGGAGACCAGTCCCTGGAGAAAGCAGTACGCCCAAAAACTAAACCAGCCAAGGTGAAGGTTGTGCAATCCCAAAATAAAAGGGTTCCAGTCGACTATGAGCCTCCGTTGGGTGTCCTTGAGGTTGACCAGAGAAGGGACTATGCCCATTTTATTCTTCATCAGAGGGTAGATAACATATCTCTTAGACACAGAGATTCTGTGAAGAAATTGTACTTGCCTTACGTGCAGAATATGTAAAGGTGATTTATATCTACCAAGTTTGATATTACTGATCACATATGTATTTGTCATAATATTAATACTTATACAGGGTCACTGAGGAAATATCACTTCTGTTGTGACATAAAGATAATATTTGAAAGGAATTGATAGTAAAAGATGGATAAACATGGATATTCTAAGTGGGATTTTTATTTTATTTTATTTTTTTGTCAAAGGTCTCATTTCATGCGAGAACAAAATTGTGGTATATAATTTGTTACAAATGTCTTGGAAAAAATAACCCAAGGAATACTAAAATCTTGAAAAAGTATTCAAGAATTTGAAAAAATATTTGGGTTCTTATTTGCATTTGTGTGTATAACAAAAATGATAAAGAAATGATATATAATAAGTTAAATGCTCAAAAATGTTGAGTAAATACTATCATTTCCTGCATTCAAAGAAGCTCAGAGTTATTTGCATAGAAAATTTCAAGCGTGAAAATCCTGATTGAGTGAACAGTGTAAGGTTAAAAGACATGAAATTTTCTTTTTTCATCAAATGAAGGGAAGTAGAATTATAATGTGGCTGAATGTGCAAAACATGACATTTAGTATCTGTATTGTGACTATCTTTACAAGTGTTTTTGAATATATGATTTCTGTTGAATTGGATGTATTACTCTGTTGCATTCATACATTGTATGTACCAGTACATGCCTGTGTCATTTTGCCAAAGAAACTGCCATTATGGAAAACATTTTCATCATTTTTACACATGCTATTAAAAGGTGTTCTGTGATATCTTTTGATGTATATTTTATACTTAAAATGCACAGGGTGAAAATTCTTGGCATGAAATACTCCATCAAAAAATATTTTGATCACATTTTCAATTTTGTTCCATTATGTCCAATGTCAACCTCAAAACACTGTATCAAAACTTGCCTGTAGGCAGCAGGTTGCGGGTTGGCAGGGTTACATAGTACTGCCCTTTTAATTGGAAATAGAAATTTTGATGTATATTCTATGCCATTTCTTTCACATTGGGTCAACTTTTTTTCAGAAAGGAACCCCCCTTAAAATTGCTGGCAACAGAAATAAAATTTCTGATTTTGTTTGGTTCCTACAAGATTCTTGCCACTTCAGCCAATTTGAACCTCTGAGTTTAAGATGTCAGATACCACTGCTAACAAATATTTAAGTCATAATATTAATGTACTAAAAATTAACAAAACATCATTTTAATCCATACAATGCATTGTGTTGGTTTTATATTCAGGGAATAGATTTTTTTTGTTTATAATAATATTAATAATACTTATAATTTATGTTTAAAAAGTGAAAACCAAAAGTTTGAGGTTTTACAATCAATTTTGTCACCAGTTCAAGTGTGATTTTACTTGAGCTATTTTCATTCCAGTTTAACTGGAAATTTTAGATAACTAATAGAAAAGCAAATACTAATGAATGGGATGGTTCCTATGGCAACCTTATGGTTAGAGTTTTGCATTGATTTTTTATAATGATTTTAGAAAAAATAATTATTTAATTTAACTTTTTAATTGGGTCTATTGTGATTTTAATAATGCAGTATGTACATATTTATAACAATTTTATTATTTAAGATGATTTCTAATTTTCCCCAAATATTTTTAAAAATATTTTTATTGTAATTTTTAAGCTACCTGTACATATTGATCATTTTGTATAAGATCATTTGAAAATTTTCTCAACAGTCTGAAAGTTGTTGAAAAGTTGGTATTGGGCAATTTAACTTTTCACATCCATATTGTTCTTAGTTAAATTTTATAAAGCACCTTTGAAAATTGCAAGTTGAGCAGAGTAAAGATGACATTATTTGCAACAGAATGACTACAAAGGATATTTTGATAGAGTTGAGCAGAAGCATAGTGAAACGCAATTGAATATATGAATTTGTAAATACATGTATATTCTTGTTTAGAATTTTTCTTATTATTATCAAAATATGAGTACAAAGATGTGTGCCAATTAAAATTGATATGGTCATGGTAAGTTAGTGACTGTTCTGTCATAATATTTTGCAAACAATAAAGAATGCATAATTTGACGACTTTGTTAAGGATGAGTCATACATCAGTAGTGCAGTTAAAAAAGTTAAATGAAACAAGTATCAAAGAAGGAAAACACTAACACCATTACTTCTCTGTGCTTTTCTTCTTCAGTTTTAAATTTAAATTGCAGAGTTACAGAAGGATTTTTGAAAAGAAATTTATTCTTTGATTTTATTTTTCTTATTTTGTTTATTTATGTTCATTTGTTCATCTATTTATTTATTATTCTTAAATAGACAAGCAGTTGCATGTACAGTCAAGTATCTAACTCTACCTTAATAATTTGAGTCACAAAATGATTCAGCGTGAATAATCCATAAAATAAGATTTGCACAAGTCGCCACAGGGATGATTGTGTTTGGATGTGACCTGGGATGTTTTAAAGAGGAACATAAAACAAAACTAGAATCTGAAAACAAAAACATCAGAATGTCATATGCCCATGAAAGTATGGCTTATGTTACCTAAAAAATAACACTCTATAATTACCACAGTAACCCTCTTCGTATTCTTCACAACAATGTCAATGCAGATAATGTTATCACATATTGTTATTTTCATTCCCTGCTTTCATAATGCCCTGTGTTTATTATTTTCCTAAATCAATCCTTAAAATCTTTCTTAGATCCTCCAGTAAGTGATAATAGAAGCAATTATTTCTGCTGAGCCGTCTGGGATATGTTATTCAATTATTCTGCATTTGATCCTTAACACATTTACTGGAGTTGACAGAGAAATTGATAATCAGCTTGGCGTGCATAATTGGTATTGGTTTTGTCTGGCGCTAATGGCATTGGGGATCGGCTGGTGTCAGAGCTGTTATCTACTTTTCTTTTAATCTCCCCCATGAGCATGGATTTTTCATCTGTTTTCCAGTCATTTTTGCATCTTTTATCCTCTTGGAGACAGTGTAACTAAGTTACAAAAAAATTTTGACCTTGACTATTTTTATCATCAAGTGGTATGGTTTAGGCACTTTTTAGAAGTTGATAAACTTTTCTGTTGCTGTGCAGTAATTTTGTCCTGAAATTTAATAAAATAAAAGGGAGTGTACAACAGGAAAAGGAATTGATGGAACCATTCAGGACCCAGAATTTATAGATTACCGGAAAACACCACCCAAAATATACACTTTGTGGAGCAGAAATACACTTCCTTGTTCAAGGTTGAGCAACATGTGGTTTTGTATTATTCCAATCCTGCCAGTAGTTTACATTGTTTCAGTGTTTGGTTACAGACCTCTAAGCTCCAGCTGGTTGTAATAGTATTTATGATAGTCTGGACTGGCCTGTACTCAGGAGGTGTAACTATGTGATGTCATAGCTTGTGACTACAGGGAAAACTGCATGATGTTTCTGTGCCTCTAACCAAAATCCATTTATATGCATCAATAACTTAATTTTTTTTTAAGAGGTTGAGTGGGTTTGGATAGGTATTTGATCTCCCCAACCCCCAAGAAAAGGAATAAAAAAAGAAGGTTGAAGTGAAAAAATTGTTTCTTTTTTATAATTTGACCTTTTCTTTTTTAAATAAATTAATTGATTTAATTAATTGATTAATTAATTTATTTATTTTGGAGAGGTAGAGTGTATATCAAAATTGATTTGAAAAGACAGGTGAAATTTATCATACTATCCATCACAAGAGCTGATCACATGTACATGATAACACCTAAGACCTGTTATGAAAATTGGGAAGAAATCGGAATGAAAAAAGGATAACATATCTGCAAGTTTATCTCAATTATTAAGTGTAAAAAGTTGTTTTGTTATAGAAATTCAAATGAATTTCATTTGCTTTTGGGAAAATAATTATAAGTAAAACATGTAGATCGTTCTTTGATTCCTTGCAACATTAAGTTTTGCAAACCTAAAGTCCCATTCCCAATGAAGTTATCCCATTCCCAATGAAGCTATCGTTCTGCATAGATCGATTCAACTCGATCCACGGGGGCTCTCACTCAATGCAATCAGATTAATAGATTAACATGCCCCTCTTGTTTCCTACATAGTCATATAATCACCACCTTTTCTATATTCTACTCGATGCCAAGACAAGGCATTTGGATCTGTTTATCTGATTGCATACAGCATGAGTTTCACAGAGTTGAATAGATCTATGTGGAACAATAGATTTGTGGGGAATGGGCCCTCAGAACTCATGCATCTTCACAACACATTTATGTTTTTGTAATATATTGCATTCAACTTTAATCTGTTTTCTTTGCAGGATCACTTTCACCACATGGAGAATTTAAATACCATATTAATCTGTTTTCCTAGCAGCTTTTCTGGAACATCTGGATATTAAGCCCAAATGAGCCACATTCACAACTAAGTTGATCCACGGACCTACCAGTCCTAGGATCAAATATGGCGTGCACTCGACAATGGATTCCAATGCCTTCCACCCACTATGTCCCATCAGGAGCATAGCAATTAAATCTCGGCATGCTTTCAAGTGGGTTGCACCATAATTGATCTGTTGACTAGTTAGTCTGTGGATCAATTGGTTCTGAATGCACTCATGGACAAAAATAAAGGCATTTTAATGGCTTGCAGAATTAAGCTTTTCAATGTGCATGTTATACTGTACATAGTGGGGACAGTACACTCAACACTGCTCCAGAGCCTTATATATATTTTTTTTTGGTCATTATGATAATTTCAGCTTTGGCCATATTAATATTGATTTCAAGTTATCATGGTTGATTTCATGACCATGCTTTGAACCTGGCTTGACATGATGTAATTAACATGCCTCATATGCTGTAACTACATGACATGTTTTTCACACAACCAGTTCAGAGACATTTGTTGGGTTGGATCATGTATACAGAAACGTCAATTCAGTCTGCTGAAACTTAAAGCACCATCAGAACAGATTGCCTCCTGGCGCATGGTGTGTGTGCTTACCATCAAGACTCAGACCCCAAGGCAGGTTATTTTTGCGTAGGTATAAGCCTGTTAGATACAGTGAAACCTTAATCAATCTATACTTAATGCGCATGAAGTGAAAGTGTGAAGATATTTCAGCAAAAGCAGTAATAGGCATGCGCCACTCAAAGATGATGGCATGATATTAGAAGTCAAGTATAGCATATCTTTGCTGTATGTTCTACGATAAAAAAAGCAGATAGAGAGCATATGAAATTAACAGCAGGATATCATCATTATCAAGAACTCAATTGAATAATGGTTCTGCTTACAAAGGAAACCACCAACATTTAATAAGGAACTGAACCAGGAACCGGAGCAGCTTTGGACATCTGGTTTGATCTAGTGTGTGGTTATAATTAGATTCTGAAGTACTGGAACAAGGATATAAACAATAAAAAAGGGATATTCAGTTTCGACAGCTGTATGAAAAAGTTGTGTTCATGAGATTATTTGTGGAGTAGCATTGTTTAAGTTGACAGTACAAAAGAGAGGGATACTTCATAAAAGACAATTATATCAAGATTTTTTTGAAAAGGATACTGCAGCCAAAATCAGGTATTTTGAATGAGTGGTAAGTAATATGTCTATAGAATTTTACAATTTGTCTTCTGTAAGCTTTGAACATGTAGTTGTTAAAGCAAAATGCTCTTTAGGCAGTATACCAAACATACCACTTTTGCAGGAAAAAATGTTCAAAAATTCCTTGCTTCAATGAACTGTGTACAATGAAAGAACATGCCAAATGAAACTTGCACATGACATTTTTAATGTATTTTTCTGAAAATGTGTCCTATAATGTACTGGTATAACAAATTGTGGCAATAAAGCAGGTGTAGACATTTCCTATTGGAGAACATGCTTAAATAAAGACATAAAAATGTTGGAGGAAATGCCGCCGACCACCCCAGTTTTCTAAAACAAACTGGGACTGATTTGATCTTTACTGGCAATACTGGAAATAGCTCTCATGCCCATGCACAGATGCTAAGATGCACCCTGATTTTCCCACACCCCTATGTCATGGCCATAGTATTTGCTTGGTGGAGGAAAGTCACAGGCAGTATACAAAGACTCAGGGTGCCATGCAATGAATATTATTCACAGGTTTTTTAGTGCATGAAAATCTTTAAAACAAGAAATACATAAAAAATTAATTTAATAAATGAATAATTTAATTAACAAATAAATAAATAAATAAATAAATAAATAAATAAATAAATAAATAGACAAAAACAACATTCAAAAATGTAATATGCAGGATTTTTTTGCCTCTCACCAAATTAAGCAAAGAAAATTTTTTTTTATAAAAAAGAATTCTGATCGGCTTTTGCGTTCAGTAAGTTTCTGACAAGCTCTCACTGGAGCAGAAGCCCACTTAGCCTTGACTATAGCTAGTAGACAAGAAGTAAAGCTGCACCCTGGTTCTGCTGAGTCAGTTTAAACACTGATAGTTAATCAATCTTCTAAAGTGTGCAAAAGGTGTGAATGTTGGCAAGAAAAGTAGGGGCTTGGGATAATGTCTTCTCAAGAAAAAAAAAAAACAAAAAACCAAAGCACATGTTACTGCTGAGATACAGATGTATCTTAATGGGACTAATGGGGCAATTACACAAGAGATTACATAGGATGTGCTCAGTAACTTGGTGCATCCAGAAACCACATTGTTTTGATAGTTCGTCAGGAAATTTGGCTTGATTTTGATTCTTGTTTGCTTCACCTTGTTGATGCGTCAGCCACAAGTAATATATTCTAAGGCCAATCTAGAGACTTCCTAATGCAAAGGCAAACCAGTATGTAAAATATCAAACAAAGCCAAATTTCAGCAGCACAGGTCATTGACTGATAAACCATATTTTAAGTGAACAGGACATATTTGTGTGTATTGTGTGAGCAGTCTTACTTTTTCATACTACAGTTTGTTTAGAATGGGCGTGCACATAAAGCACTTGTTATGCAATTTATTTTGACTGAATGTTTCTGCTGGCAGGTTAATAGTTCTTTTCCTCTGATTTCCAGAATTTATGGTTGATTTTGCACAGTGTTTATTGTTTTTCAGAAACTGAAGATGTTACTACAAATACTGCTGTTGGTTCTAGGATGGTGCTATGGACAAGGGCAACAGAGGCAAGTGAATGTAACATTACACAGACTACACGTAGGCCCTAATGCACCACTTTATATCACAAATCATAGATATTTATTGTAAACAAATCTCATATAACTTTTTCTTTGACATCTCCCACAATTAATATGAATATTTCTTAACTTTTATCTTGGTGTATCTTGAAAAATTTTTTGGTCCCAAAGTGTCCAAAGTTATGCAGTCTGTTTTATGTTCCAGTGGATGCCATCCTTGTCACTAAGGTTATAAACTACTGCAAGTTTCAGAGCACTCAGAAATGGGAAATTTTCCTTTATAAAATAATCAACTCACATGCAAATTGTTACGTAGAAAAGTGGCTACCATCACCATAAACTGGGAAGGATGTCATAATTAAGCCTGGTTATAGATTCATTGATTAAAACTTATTTGGTAATAAATGGTATTGTAAAATTTCAAAGACTACACCAACTAGCATATATATATATAAATATATTTATATAAATGAGGTAAATGATATGTTTTCATCCCTGGTTTGCCCTTAAAATCCAGACTTAACCCAGTGGGTATATGTTAGGGTTCTATTAGTCATACCTGATGAACCTGGCAAGATCAATTACATCAGTCTGAGACCCCTAGTACAACCAAGAGCACCTGGAGTTTCAGGG
This sequence comes from Lingula anatina, assembly GCF_001039355.2. Next base: position 863,994 of record NW_019773625.1, on the reverse strand, counting down.
CATAATTATACTGATTAATACTGAGACTGATGGAGAGCCTTAGATTCACCTCCAGTACTTAGAAATTCAGGGTGACAGAGAACATTTTCCTGGTTAACAGGAGAGGCATTGTCAGTACCCTGAATCTCAAAGTGACAGGGAGTATTACCTTCAGGGGTGGATTGAGGCCGTCTTCTAGGTCCTTCTAGGTCCAGTCAGATTTTCAAGTTTACATTGACGGTAAGTATTTTTTCTGTTGGAAGATGGTCAACATAGAAAATTTGGAAGACTGTCAGAAAATATCTCTGGATCCGCCCCTGACCTTGGTAGAGAGGGGACAGTTTAGAGTCCCCTTCTATACCCTGGAATTCAGGGTGACCAATAGATAAGTTAGGATTCCTGGTACAGGAGATGGGATTTGGTTTTTGACCCCCTGGGTTTCAGTAAACAGAAACAGTGACAGATAATGCATGCTTAGAAGACTGTCACCCTCAGTGCTCTAAAATTCAGGGTTTCTTTTGAATACAGGCATAGAGTAAGCATCAAATAAGCAGACTTATTATACCACCTCATGGATGGTTTATCTAATAAGTTGTGCTTAACACAGGGTTACAAAATGTCCACTGTTTGAACTTTGAAATATAGATATGTTTTATTTCAAAACCTCATGACAATGTTGATGTTCAACCCATGTTGCATTGTTCAACTGCCAGGGTCTCTGATAATATATATATGTATGGGTTCAGTAGGCTATTTTCTCAATCATTCACTCTCTTTTTCTCTTAGTCTCCCAATCAACTTTTTTTCTTGTCTGATACCTTTATGTGCTGATGGTATTCAAATACATGTGCCACTTAGCTAGGATCCTAGCACTTAGGTAGACAATCTACCTACTGAAAACTTTTTTGGACATCTTGTCATTTTGAAACAAAGACTAATCATATGCTTGGACATCTTGTCATTTTGAAACAAAGACTAATTATGCCTTATGAGCCTCAGGGTGATAGATATGCAGTTCTATATGCTCCATAGTAATAACCGTAAGAATCAACCTACCATGCTGTTAGAACAAGACTTTCATTGAATATCTGGAAGGTTTTCGAGATTGCTCCTAGGAGATAGCATGCTCCTACTGTGCATTGAAATAAAACACACCAGCTGGATCGCAGTGTCTGAGAAATTTCTGAGATTCCACCATTATGACCCACTGCAGAGTACTGTAATAGGGTTATTTTGATATTCAATGAATAATCTTCTTTTGCCTTGTGTTCTCCAAGAGCAATTGATATACTCTTGTTTTATCTTATGGTTGTCAATGTGAAGATTCTCAAATCAATTATTTTACTGCAAAATTACAGTAGAATTACCCTGATGATTTAAGTCAGGCATTAACAGCCAAAGCTGTGTACAATACAGAGCACTAGCGACTATAAATTTGTACTATAATGCAGGGTATTTTTTTAATTACTAGTACTTGTTTCTCCAACAATTAAGGGAGGTGAAGTTTAATGATAAGCAGAACTGTAGACATGCTTTTCTCATTCTCTTGAATATTCTGAAAAATTCTGAAGTGAGTTGTCATTTTTTTCATTTGGTAAAAAAAATCTGTGGTTAATTTGATATTCTTTTTATATGCATAGCCTGTTATTTTCTATCCAGTTCTGAGTTTCAGACTGAGTCTATTGTACAATCTTATCTGTAGCCAACAGGCATACTCTTGCCATTTCTAAAAGCTTATAATACAAGGATCATAAAGTAAGCCTGCTTATTCCAAGTAATTGAAATGTCAGACAAATCAATGAAAAATTGCCAATTTTCTTAGCAAAATAAATCATTAAAGTCCAATATCAAATATGAAAAAAAAACTTGTTCTTATCAACCAAAAAAAAAGGAAATAACACTATTCATCACTGCATGCATGTTTATTTGAAGTTCTTGTCATTGGTTCTCTGTAGTTGTATGTTTGTAGGCCAATAGTAAATATTAAAAACACCTTTTCCAACACAAAACCCTTGACAAATGCAAACTGTTTTACACACACACACACACACACACACACACACACACACACATAGCACACTGTGAGTCACAGTATCTTTTAAGACTTCTTTAAAAGCACCATGTGCTATTATATTTAAAAAAAACCCAAAATATTATTTAGACTAGGATTTTACATGCTGTTCAACAAATGTTATTTGTTAAACATCAAAATTCAAGGGCATTGGTTGGGTTTACTATTTTTGTAGATCTCTGTGTTATAATGTATTTTACACTTGTTCAACACATGTTCTTGGTGCCTAAATCAAGTATAAGGTCAAATCAGGATGACTATACTGGTCAAGAAACCATCAACATGTGCCAACCACATCATTATTTAGCAATTAACTCAATCGAGATTAAATATGCAATTGGCACATAATTATTTCTAAAAAAAATACTCTTCATTTTTTAGATAGTGGTTAGTTGAAGTAATGATACTTTTATGATAAAAAATGCCAACATTTGATGTTACGTACATGGTGCAGAGATGTTTCAGCTGAGAAGTTAGTTCTAATGGTTATGATTATAATCACCAGGTGTTGGTTTTGTATTGAATTGTGGTATCTTTTGGAGTTGTTATTAATACGTTTCCAAGTTTTTAAATAATAAACATAAGCATGACCTGATATACCCTTCTCTAAGTGGGCATAGCTTGTTTCGCTTCTTAATTCTCATGCAGATGTGTGTGTGTGTGTGTGTGTCAGTGGGGAAGGGGGGTGGGTATTGTTATTTTGTCATTCTTTTCACTTTTTATAATAGGGTAAAGGTTGAGATCTATTTTTCTTGTACAAACCTGGCACTGAAATCAATCTTTCAAGATTTACATTACTTGTATTCAGATATTTCTCTCTGAAAGATCTTCAAGGAGCAGGTGTGTGAAATAAACATGTGGATGTGAGAGAAAAAATATGCTTTAATTACCAAAGAACATTTAAACATTAAAAACTGAACATAACCACATCTTTTCTATACAACAGGGGGGGGGGTTCTGTTCTATATCTAATACTATATAACTAATATTTCAGCCCCTCTTACTTCATCGCAGCACCAGATGTATTTAGACTGGGCGTGGAAGAGACCGTGTCAGTCACACTGTCACATGTTCTTGGACCTGTTAATGTAAAGATTTACCTGCAGGACTATCCAGATCGCAGGACAACATTTTCTGTTGCTGAAGGAATGTTCAGAGATGGTATGACACAGCTTCATCTGACCAGTCAGAAAATGGCTTCTTGAATGATGATGCTATTTTAAAAAGCCAATTTAAAGTCTTCAATAGTCCATGTCTGAACATGTTAAGTTTACATATCAGTTTATATAAATTAACATACTTAATGATTGAACCAGATTTTTTTTAGATATATGAAATGGTATGCACTGTACAAGCCATTACTAGTATTCAAAACCCTGAGCCAATTTAATGGAAAACGGAATTATAGCCAGGAATCTATTTCATACAGTGAGCATCTTAAGAAACATACTAGAAGATACTGGATACATGTACTAGTAGACTATAGTGTCTCCTGATGTTATTGATATAAAGACTACTTTCTACTAGTTTGTCCTTGATTGCAGGAATACCAGGAGAGCTAACAATAAAAGTGAATTCAAATGATCTTCCCATGAGCACAGCACCAAAGAGATATGTGTATCTTGTGGCCAAATCCGAGTCTCCCAGCATTCAATTTCAGAAGGAGATACCAGTGCTTGTCAGTCCAAGAACTGGATATGTTTTCATTCAGACAGATAAACCAATTTATACACCAAAGCAAGAAGGTAAATGTCTTATTTTCTAGGATGTAAAAGTGTAAAGGTAACATCAAGTTAAATGTTTAGATTTTTACACAACTTTTTCTGAAGCCTATCTTAGGGGTTTCAATCTTGTCTGAGACCTTGGTCAGTAATGTTGGAAGTGAGAACTAATCAATAACATTGGGTACGAATGGATTGTTCCGTATGTGTGACAATTGATATCTCCTTCCTCTTCCCCTCCCTTATTTCACTTTAGGCTGGGTCTTTGGGTGCAGATATAAATTGTCCACAAAATTAGTGTAAAAATCAGACAGTTTAAACAATATAATTACAAAATGAAAGTGAAAGTTTTTTTTTCTAAAAATCCACAGAATTGTTTCTTAAACATGGTTAAAAATTTACAAGAAAGGCCATGTAAAGGAAAATTTCTGAGGAATCAACTGTACAAGCAAGCAACATTGCTAACAATGTTAAAATTGCCTCTTGGTTCCAAAATGCCATAGATTTCCAATAAGACATGCCTTCTAAAGTACTATATAATGTGATTACTATGTCTTGAATTTCAGACCTTCAGAAAATGACTGTCATTATTTTTTCATAAAGGCTAAGTGCATCTGGGCCAGATTGCTTTTTGTAGCAGTTTAATGGAAGTTTATAACACTGCTGAGTTCCCTTGTCTATAGTCAGAATACCATCTTCATCAATCTTATAAGTGAATTACACAGGGAAGCACATGTGTCATGTACTATACTTCCTTTTATCATATATTAAAGGGGTGTGGCATTTGGTCTATTTCAGATTTTTTCTGTAAAAATAATTATATTTGATTATTTCTTGTCTAATCTATCCAACTTATTTTCCATTTTGATGCTGGGTAACAAATAAAGTATTAAGCAATTTTTTGGGGAATTACTGTGATTTTTTCAAAGTTTTATGCACTTTTTTCAGTTCTTTCCTCAGAATACTATCTTCAATCTTATAAGTGAATTGCACAGGGAAGCACATGTATCATGCACTAAATTTCCTTTTATTGTACATGTATTTAAGGGATGCTGCATTTGGTAATTTTTCTGAACGGTGTTTTTAACACAAGACATTGATCTTTGATTTCAAAATGCTACATAAAATCATAGTCTTTCAAATGTACATATCGAAGGAAGTAAAAGGTGAAAAATTAACACATTGGGTCATGGAAACTGTCATTGCTTTTTTTACAGTAAAGATGCGAGTGGTTTATCTCAACCAAGACATGAAGCCCACCTCAGATCCAATACAAATTGACATTATGGTAAGCACAAGTTCCTAGAGACATGACAAAAAACTTAAAGCACATTCAGAACAGCAGACTAACAGAATCAAGGATCAAATATGGCCAACCAACTTGAATGCTTGTTGCGTAATCCCCGAAGGGAATCTATTCAGTGTCTTATTGGGAATTAAGCAGCAAGCTTTTTAATTGGGTTGCCATATTTGATCTGCAGATCAACTCTTTGGGGACTCTAGCTGAATGCAATCAGTTAACAGATTAATACGCCTCCTCCTAGCATTGAGTAGAAAAAAGAAAAGCTTGTGATCCTACAAGTGTGTTGGAAGACCCTTTCAGCTATGTGCACTGCCATAAAGTAGGCATAAGTAACAAACAGAGATTCACTAAATACCACTTGAGAGATATAAAATCTTCTCATAATAGTTGCCCAAACCATCCTGAGAAGAAGAAGATGAATAAGACAACATCTTTATAGTTGTAACTAGAAACAGCATCTATTTTAGAATATTGGTCTGAAGAACTGAAAGAGAAAGTGATATATATATATAGAGAGAGAGAGAGAGAGGCTCTTCACTTTGTAAAGTAGTACCGTGAACAAATGTTAGACAGCATTGTAGTTCTTTCAAGGAGCAGTTGATTATCACTCTTTTACAAAGAGAGTTATTTAAGATAATTAGGGGAATTGTAAGTAGATCACACACTTGTAGAAAGATGTAGTTTAATTTGGATATACTGTACCATGTACAGCTCAGGCAGTATTATAGTTCTTACAAGGAGAAGTTGGTTATCCTGTTACATGTACATGTAGGAACTATGAACTTGTATCTGCTTTTACAAGTACAAATTGACAGTTTGAAAGATCTCACACAAGTTAACAGCTCAAGTTCCAGGTTTGTGCCAGAATCTCAAATCCTTCACATTTACTGCACATTGCACTTGTTTACCTAGTGAATAAGGTTCCTATTCACCTAGCCCTTGGAGCCCTTATGGATTTAGTGCGTGGTATTTAAAAAAAAAAAGAAAATTAAAATGGCAACAACAGCACTTATCAAGAGAACATTCAGGGTTCTTTTTTTGCCTTGGACATTGAATAAGATGTTCTGGTTATAATTCATTGGTGTTAAGAGAAAAAGTGCAGGTAACTGTACAATTTCTGTTGAACTTAACTGAAGAAAACTCAAATTTCATGCCATCTGTAACTACTGTTAGTGATTCATTTCATATAAAATTCAGAACTGAACATGAAAACAAAGGAAATATATTTTATGGTGAAGTCTTAAAGATTACCAATATTTTTTTGTCTGAAAGCAGAAAAAAGTTAATTACAGTGTAACCAATGAGAAGGTACCACAGCTACATAACAAAGGCGCTAGGAACATTTTTCACATGCCTAACACTCAGTTGGGGGCTGAAAATTGGACAAAAAACCCTGGTTTTTACAACCTGAGATCCTGAGTTTTTTCAGAATATAATGATTTACCTTTTTGTCAGCACATTCTTGGTCTGACATTTTGGTATAGAAACAGAAATGAAAACTCCAGATGGGGAGGGCTTTTTTAAAGTGTGTTTCATTATAAGGAATAAGAGTAAAAGTACAGTGGGTGGGGGAAAGGGGGGGTTGTCCCTCACCAGTCCAATTTATTAGTATATAAATTAGATTGCTTGTATCTTAAGATGGTAAACATGAAATCTGCAAGAATCCAAGATTGTATCTCTGCTAAGTTTTGATTATGATTAAATTGCATGGAAATGATGCTAATGGCAGAGTCTTTATATATTGTTTGCAAAATTGAAACTGGTAGATGGTATGTCTTGATTTTTAACTCTTGCTTAAACAGAGCAGAATTTTTATTGTGAAACATTTGATAAGTCATTTAATTGCACATTTCTTTCAAAGCAGAGTTTAGAAATGATGAAAATTTAGATAAATCTTTTGATTTTCCCAGAATCCTCAAAGAACAGTTGTGGAACGTTACACTAACGTCACAGTCAAGGAGGGTTTCATCAGTTTGACCTTCACCTTTCCACCTTTCCCAATGTTTGGGAACTGGACGGTGGCAGCATATTATGGACTAGATGTAAGGTGTATACACAACATGTGTAACTTGAAATGCAAATGCCCAATCTTACTCCTGGTACATAGAAATAAAGAAAGAAAAAATTGTCTTGCCTTAAGCCAGCTATTAAACATATTTTAAAAAATTTTATTATCATTATAATAAGTTATAACTTAACATGAGTTGTGGGGTGATCAAACCTTATTTGGATTTGCTTAGAAGGGAATATGTGAAATATTTGATCTATATTTCAATCGTATGAAATGTAATTTGAAAATTTTTATAGATGAGCTAAATTAGTTTCTTATATAGATAATTAAGTAGTTGTTATCTTTTACTTAGCATCTTCAGAACACTTCAGTGAAGTTTGAAGTGAAGGAATATGGTGAGTTTTCTGCATTAAAAAATAGTTCAGGCTCCTACCAGGCATTAAAAAGGGTGTATTTTTGCTTACATTACTGTAACCACAGCTTAAAGTGCTTAATGTACTTTTTTTAATTTAATGATGCACTTTAATATATCGTAAGGTTTTTGAGTATTTTTTTTACTATATATATTTCATAGTAATGCAAAATTGTCTCAGTGTTAGATTAAAATGGCAACTTGCCAAAAAAGTAAATAAATTACAGTATTTCAAGCATGCTTCCAATTCTTATAACTCTCCAAAACCTTTTTTTCAGTTTTGCCTACTTTCTCAGTGAAGGTGATATCTAGGCCATATATTTTGCCCCATGATGTTCTTATACATGGAAAAGTAACTGCAAAGTGAGTATTCTGAAATGATGAAATTAAAATATGGATCATTGCCAATACATATCCAAAATGTGCATGAACACCAGACCCAGATATTTAATTTTCATATCAGATCAAAGTCTCAAATAAATTTTGATTTTGGCACCAATAGTATAATAGAATTTTCTTCCCTTTAAAAGGGAACATTCTAATTATTAGTGAAGTGGATTGAAAAAATAATGTTGAAAGTGCAAAATATATATAAAATATGATGGATCATGGAATATTTAGATACTTTTAGATACAAAGACACTTAGCTCTAATTTCTGCATCAGGCAATGTCAATGGGCACAATTAATTCAAATACTTGTGTCTAAAACGAGTCATTTTTAATTCAGATATTATGACATACAGGGAAATATGCATACTCCTACAGGTTTGGAACTCTCAAACTTTGCATGTGTAATAAAAAATGTATATATTCTAGGTATGTCTATGGGAAAGGAGTCAAAGGGTCAGTATTCATGAAGTTTGGAATCATGAACTATGAAGGTGAAGTGATAGTGTTTGGCACACAAAAACATTTACAGGTAATTTTTTTGTTATCGGAAATGGCCTAGTTCCTTCAATCTATTATCTCAGTTAGACTTCTTTTTGCAAATAGTATAATAGGGGTATGTCTGCAAGCATTAGCAGAATTAAGATTTATTTTAAAAATGTTTTAGATATATGTACAAGATGAGTGTATCAGTTATTATTTTAGTGATTTGAAATTATAATGTCTTTGTGTAATGTGAAAATGAGCTTTTAAGACAGTGTGTATTGAATGTGCACAATTAATTATAGTGTCTTAAGTAAAAATTGGCAAATAAAAACAAGATATTTTTTCATAAAGTGAATGAGAAAAGACAAAGCCAAGTTCACTGTAGTTTAGTGATTGTATTAATTTATGTCACATTATTTCTGGCAGAAACAAATTTTTTCCATTAAAACAAAGTTGATGAACTTGTTAAGAGGCAGATTTAATTTTTCTAGATGGTGAATGGAGAAGTCAGTTGGGAGGTGAGCACTCAATACATCAGAGACCTTGGAGAAGATTTCTGGTTCCCAGATGGCGCCAGGTTCTACATACATGCTGAGGTACGTATATGAAATCAAACATGGGGCTTCTTCAAATACATGCATTTTTGTTGCCAGAAATCGTTTTTACATGTACCTGAATTAGATACTATAGCCTACTAGCCAAAAAATCTCCAGTGCTTTTCTTTTTTTTATATCATTGATTATCTATTTTACATATTTGTACCCATTGTGTGTTTATGTGACAAAGTAATATTCTGCTTGGAACTAATAAATTAAATATTTCATATGTTTGTTGATCTTGTTTCCTCATGAAATAATTTTTTAAAAAACAAATCACTTTTTGTCCTCTAGGTTACTGAGAGGGCCACAGGCAAGAAGGAGATTAAGGAGGACAGTTCTGCCCAATTTGTCAGGTCCCCATATTATCTTGACTTCAAGAGGACAAACCGTTACTTCAAGCCTGGATTGCCATTTGATGCTAAGGTAACCTTGAACCCCAACACAATTCTCTTTTCTTCTATATTGGCATAATTTTAATGTTCTGTGAAGCAAACTTTCAAAGTAGATAAATTAACAAATATACAAAAAAGTTGATTTGTAAAATTCTTTAAGTCCTTAAATTTTCATTTCATAATATGTAGTATTATATATTCAGTATATCCTTTAGTATTGTGAATGACTAGCACATGGAAAATTGATTGGTTAATGCTGAAAATAGTTCAGCATACACCCATAACTAAAATCAACTTTAAATTAAAAAAAAAATTTTTTAATTTTTAAAGTAATACCTTTATCTTTTAGGTTGACCTCTTCTATGCCAACCATACCCGAGCCTCCAGTGTGCAGGTTTCATTGTCTGCTTTTGCTATACTGACCGACTGGTCACAGGTTGCCGTGGAGATGATGGACAATGGACCAACCACAGTAGAGACGGATGACCATGGTCAAGCACAATTCACTGTACTGGTTCCACCAAATACAGACACACTGGCTTTGACAGTAAGTTTACATGACAGTTAGTTATTTGATTAATTCAAGTGTATCTGATTGATGTAATGATTAATTTGAGTAAATTTTGAATAAATTGATCAGTTGACTGGTGCTTGTTTAGCATTACTGTAAAATTAATTGTCATTTTAGTTTTTGTTTTAATGACCATGATTTTGAATCGGGTATAGATTTACAGTATCGTTGACAACAAAATATGAATGAAGAAATAAAGAAATGAGGGATTGATATTCAATAACAACAATTTTTAACTGAAGTCAATGACTTAAATTGATAGAACTGAGCATGTAGATCTGTATCATTCTCCAAGGTCAAAACCTCAGATATGTCGCCATCAGCCAACTTGACTCAAGTGACCACTGCCTATCACTCTCCAAGTAAACAGTACATGGTGGTCAGAGTAAAGGAAAGGCAGATCAATGTAAGGAAAATCATTGTGTTTCATGAAGTACTGTTAATTTTGTGAAGAGATTTCAATAGACATTATGCAAGAAAATTATAATATGGTGGTTAAACAAAAAGTGTATGCTTTTAAATAAAGTAGCATATGCTACAGCAGTTACTTTTTGATACAAGATACACGAAAGTTTTTATTTATTAATTTGCTTATATATTTTGGCTGACTATGTGGTAGTCAGAGTTCTTATCTGATCTGAATTTAGGTTGGGGATTCCATTGCTGCAGAAGCCTTCTTAACAACTGACCAGAATGTTAATATTCAGTATATGGTAGGCTTTCTATACTGCTTAATCTCTGGTAACAAACACATTCAAAAAGTGTTTATAACAAATTAATTAAAGGCATTTTGTCAGTTTTAATTATTTATTTGTAAAGATTATGTAAATCAAGTGTTAGAATTTAAGCTTTTATTGCTGATAATGCAGTATCTAAATTAGTTTTAAACTACAGATAAAGAAAGTATTTTCTGGTAGCTTGCACATCCATCCCCCATCCCTCAAATCCCCCCCCCCCCCCCCCCCCCCCCCCCAATATTCTGCCAGATTGAAAAATAGAAAAGTTATGCTGTATGTTTAAGGTGATTGCTGGAGGTAAAATCACAGAACAAAGAAGTGTTGCAAAGATGGAAGGAGGAATGACATTTCTTCCATTTATTGTGTCACATGACATGCTGCCTGCTGCACGATTGGTTGCTCACTACATTGACCAGACGACAGGTGAAGTGGTGGCAGATTCCGTCTGGTTTGATATTGAGGATGAATGCAGAAATAAGGTATAATATGAATGTATATGAGATCAAAATATAAACTAAGTTGAACAACATATAAAAGAGCATTGCCTTTTTGGCAATAAATTTCATTTAATTAAATTTTGTGATAATTTATTAAACCATTCCCATCACAATTGTTTTCAGATTTTGTTGACCACTGACCAAAAAGATTATCACCCAGGTCAGCATGGTAAAGTGGTGGTTAAGGGAGAACCTAAGTCCAAGGTGGGGCTACTGGCAGTGGACAAGGCCGTGTACCTGCTCAATGCTAATGACAGGCTAACACCACAGAAGGTAGGAAATATTGTAAACATTTACAAGTTAGTACATGTTCAATATTAGCAGGTCTTGTTATTAAGATTAACTCACCACAGTAGGAAAATCTAGTCCTGCTGTTGTCCGTTGATGTGCCCTGCACACATACCCTACTGAGGTAAAATGCATTTTCATATAGACAGGCCCATTACTAGCAATGTCAAAGAGTTTTTTTTTTATTTTTATGAGTCAGTTGGTCATTGTTTCTTTATCTCCTGTAATATACTGATTACTGTGTTTAACTGCTGATATGTTTTTTGAAAATATATTTCAGATGTTTTCTGCAATGGAGAGTTATGATCTTGGCTGTACTCCAGGAGGTGGTCAAGATAGCCGCACAGTATTCAAGGTAGTTCTTGCAAAATTAAAATGTTCTGTGATTGCTTTGTTGAGGTTACTAATCTTTAAAGTAAAATGTTTCATATCAGACAGAAAAGTTTTTAATCTGTCCACTAACAGGGTTACACGGGGTTACAATCCCCCTCTCATTCTTTCATTTGTTTATTTTCTTAGTACTACATTTATATAATAGTATTGGATATTTTACCTGATATCTTCAGGATGCTGGGATAGCTGTGATTATGAGTGCAGATCTGTATGTGGACAAGAGGACGGACATCAAGTGTGATGTGTTACCAACACACAGGAAGAAAAGGGCAATAAGTATGGCTATTTTGAAGTTGATTCCTAAGATTTTTTTAATTTCTTTCTAAAAGCATTCAAATTTTACTCCAGGTTGGCAGTGCTCTTAATTGCATTAGCATGTGTTAACACATACCGGAAATTTGAATTTTGTTTCAGTGTGAAGATTAGGTAGTTTCATTTTAGAGGGAGCCAATTGCATTTGTCCCAATTCCTTTGAGTTTTATAATTTGTACCCTCATGGGAAGTAGAGCTCTTGTTTGTTACCAGAAATTTCAAAGGAAAGGTTCTTTTTCTGAAAAAGGCTACCTTTGTACATCATACAACTTTGATCAAATTTTGATTCAGAGCGTGCTAATTCCAGGTCAAAAGATTGGCATTTTTCAAACCTTCCCAGCCTCCCTGCCAACATACTTGATTACAGATTAGATTAAACTTAAAAAGATAAAAAGAAGTTGCTTACTGTGTTTGCCTCAAAAACTTATTTTCTATCAGGAAGATCACGTCTTGACAACTGGAACGTGCAGGACGAGAAGACAAGATGCTGTAATCTGGGTCAACGCAGGGATTTTTCTGGACTCACATGTTACCAGAGAATTGCTGGACTTAGGAATGTGACCAATCACTGTAGAGCTACTTTCTTCCGCTGCTGTAAAGAGATGCCTGTTCAAGAGAGGATAGGTGTGTATCATTGGACTTTGGATATTAAGTGGAGTTGCTCTGAAAATCCCATACCTTTTAATATAAAGGCAGGGAATTTTTGCTGATAAAATATTTACTTGGTGTAATTTGGTTTAATATAAAGGAATATAATTTTATTAATTGTTTGGCCTAGGCTCATCATGTTTTTTTTTTTCAAAAGGCTATGACTTCTCTATAAGATATTGCAGTTGTATTTACTTTGGTGCAAAAACTGATTCCTAATGTTTTTTTTTAATGATAGAAAGAATGGATTTAAGATCTAAAATTTATGTAACTTACATATCTACATAGTTTATTTTAATCTACCAGTAAGGACCGTGTGGACCCCTTACATTTTGGTAATGTGTCATATATACACTTCATTATCATCATCAGTCTATGTTCTGTACTTCCAGGACGATTGTCAGCTTATATGGTGTATGCAAAACCTGACGATTTCAGAGGCAGGTCAAGTGACATAATCCCTGAGCCCCTGCAGCTGACCTTTGACCAGATCCCAGTCGACGAGAGTGGAGTGCCTGTCCGCTCAGATTTCCCCGAATCCTGGTTGTTTGAGGACATTTACTTGGAGTATGGGTTTTTTTGCATGTTGTTTTAAATAATTCCTCTTGTTTGTCCTGGTGTTTTAAGACAACACATTTTGATACTCATGTTTTGTAGTGCCTAATCTTGATATATCTAAAATTTGGTTTTCAAATCTGGTTTGAAGACATTTATGTGACATCAGTATATTAAGGTAGACAAGGGGCAATGTATTGCAATGAATTTATTATTCAAATTGGTTGAAAATTAAAAAAAAAAAAAAAAAAAGGTAGAAATAAAGTTTTAAGAAAATATATGGTACAAGTTCATTGGAATGCAGATATTGTAGCATCAGGAATCCACTGATCAAATATGATTTACATGCAAAGCATATTATATTACAGTGATTATGGCCAGGCCAGTCATAGTGTTAACTTCCCAGATTCAATTACCACTTGGGTTGTCCATGGTCTGGGCATAGGGGCCCGCGATGGTCTCTGTGTTACCAGGGCCCATAATGTGACCGTGTTCAAGTCATTCTTCCTGCAGCTGGAGCTTCCATATTCTGCCATTAAAGGAGAGCAGATAGAGGTTATGGCCACTGTGTATAATTACGAGAGAGTAGAGATGAGGGTGAGCTGCAGCATGTGCTTGTCTTTTTAAGTTCAGTGAAAGATTTTTAAATCTGTTAAAGAAAACCGTTGAATTTAACACCTAACACATTGATTTTTCTCATCCCAACACAATGGCAATTAACATCAAACAATTCCATAATCATATTCCTGCACAATTTGAAAGTAATGTTCTTTATTTCAAGTGTTACTTCTGTCTGTTACTATATATATAGAAAGTGGCAAAAGTACAATTTTCTTGAAGTAATTATCAAGGGAATAAAATTACTGAGTTACATAAGTCCATTCAATTACAGATTTCCTATTTGAATATAATCCCTTTTAAGGGGGCAATTAAAAAAAAACGGATGAATATATCCATCTTTATTTCTAGGTTAAGATGTTCATGGATGGAACAGAAGGTGTATGTGCCAGCTCATTACCTGGAACCAAGAGCCAAGAAAAAATGTTTGTGGTTGCCCCTGGTGATGCGTATTCTGTATCATATCCCATAGTTCCACTTGAAGCTGGAGAGTATCCAATCAAAGTTAAGGCTTTTACAAGTTTTGGACCCGACATTGTGGAGAAGAAGTTGCTGGTTGTTGTAAGTTTTATTTCTGTTTTCTGTCGTTTGATTACTAAGACAAATACTCAAAGGAAAGGGATTTCGTACATATTACAAAAAGTAGTTAATCAAATGTCCCATGGTGCAAGTAGTGCTACATGCCACATGTAGTACTGGGTATGTTATATCACCATGAAATATGATGATAAATGACATTTTGTAATAAAGGGAAACTGTGAACATCAATTTGTCATTTTATACAAAAATTCTGAATATTTTTTATGATAAATTAAGTATTAATTTCTTTTAGCCTGAGGGAATAGAGAAGGTGAAATCATACTCAGTGATCTTAGATCCAGCAGGTCGACTCAGCAGGTTTAAGAGAAGTTCAAGTATGTATTTTTTTACTGAAAATATTGTTTCTGGAATATTTGAAGTATTTACCAAGTAAAATTTTTACCAAAATAAAGTTAAGCAATCTGATTCAAAGTGATTGTCACTTGGTAGCTTTCTTTTGTGAGCAGAAAAAAATGTAAAAAGTGCCAGGAATTGCTTCAGGAACTCGTTTCTATCTGATTTTTTATGTTGTTTTGGGAAATATATATTACAGCTTTTTCTAGTGTTAAACATATTATTATTATTATTATTATTATTATTATTATTATTATTATTATTATTATTATTTGAATTCTTAACTTACTAGGAGATACTGACCAGAGGCAGACAAACATAGTGGATGCCAGACCCCCAGAGGAAGCCATTGAAGGAACTGAGAAATGCACAGTCAGTGCCTTAGGTGGGGATACTTCACTTGTCACGACGTATGTGACTTCTTAGAAGGCCCTTTTCATATAATGCTGTAAACTTGTCTGTTTTTGACCATATTGAGAGACTGACAACCTAAAAGCCTGCATGGTTACTTTATAAGGAAGTCACCTAAGCAGACCCCCTTGACATGGTCTGCTAACTAGATGAATTTAGATAGTTGCAAACAGCAAACTTGTGATGGGCAGTAAACACTACAACCCATGTCTTATAGCATAATAACTTGTGAGGACCAACCAGATTGGTGCAAAACAGAAAAGCATATCAGGTACTCTGTTGGAATAGGACTTAAGGTTCAGAAACAGTTCAACCATTGGTGTCAATTAAAGCAACGATAAGCTGACCAATTGGATTTTTAGGGTCACAGCTGCATCTCTTCTATGTTCACATATTGACATTATTGTCATTTTCATCATGAGTGATATGGGCAATTATCTGGAGATGGGGCTTGTCATAAAACATCTTTGACTATACCAAAGTTTCCTTTTTACCGTCTTTACACAAGAAATAATGAAAAAGTCTATTTGCCTGTTCTTTCCTTAGGTTCTGTTGTTGGTCCCAGTGTCTCTTCTTATATCAATGGTATTGAGGAGTTCATGGTGATGCCAAAGGGATGCGGAGAACAAACCATGATCTACATGGCCCCAACATTGTATGCCACATATTACTTGAAGAAAACTGGACAACTCACTCCGGAGGTGGAAAAGAAAGCTCTTAATTTCATCACTGAAGGTAGGATCAATTTATTTACGTGTATGTGAAATGTGAATGCATGTGTAACAGTGTAAGAATTTGTTCTTGCAGAAGCAGAAGAAAATTATATTATCAGAAATTAATGATATTGTTTGCATGATTGGATATGTTGAGAAAAAGACGTTAGACCAGTTGAAAAGACATTAAATTAAGTATAGTATTTTATAGGTGCAATGGCATCTCTTTCAAATCATGAAATTAAATATATCAATTTGTGACTTATGATGTAACAAAAGCAAAACAACTAGTATATCAAGTTTTATTCATGCATCTCCATTTCATTTTCAGGCTACAAGAGGGAGCTTACCTTCCGTAAGGAAGATGGATCTTTTTCAGCTTGGACACACTATCCTGCAAGCACCTGGTGGGTATTTTATGAGCTACCTGAACTAAGATATATTTTTATGATTTATAGTCTCAAATTAGATTTCAGTTTGAAATATATTGGTATTGGTGGTATTTTCCTTTTGAATACTTCATATTCTTTTATGTTGCTGACTTTTTATTTTGACTGAATACTAAAACTTTGGGTCACAATGTAAATATGAATATTTAAAAATACATGGTTATTATTAGTCAAAGAAAGAAATCGCTCAATATGACTTGACTGTAATAAACAACATGCCTGTCACCACTAAATAAATCTTTATAAATATATGCCTACTAGATACTTAAATATGATGAAAAACAAAAATATCACAATTAGAATGCAATTTTCTCCCAGGTTGACTGCCTTTGTGGTAAAGAATTTCTGCCGTGCCAAAGAATATGTTTACATTGATGACAATGTCATCTGCAGTGGAATCAAATGGCTCTTAAAAAACCAACATGCAAATGGTGTCTTCTTTGAGAGTGGTGAGGTGGTCCACAAGGAGATGACAGTAAGTTGGTTCAATATGCTGATTAACTGTTACATTGTACAATCCAAATGGCAATCATGTTATCCCCTCATGTTTTTTTTTTTTTTTTTTTTTTTTTTTACAAAAGGTATGTAGGTGTTATTAGTTTGTTAAAGTACAGAGTGGTTTTAAGTCACTGACTAGAAATAAATAAATAAATAAATAAATAAATAAATAAATAAATAAATAAATAAATAAATAAATAAATAAAATAATGAAAATAATATTTCAGTTGTTACAGCTTCATTGCTATGAATTCATTAATATGTAGATTTTCTTTTGGCTTTTGGAGGCGTGATCTACAAAATATCTCAGATCTTCGATGTATGACAGAAAAAGAGAAGAAATAATGTATTTTTTTTTCTTGCAGGGAGGTCTCCATGGTGATGCATCCCTGACAGCATTTGTATCTATTGCCCTGTCTGAGTGTAAACAATACTGTAAGAATGAGGTAAATTAAGTGTAATAAATAAAGTTTTTCTCTTTTTGTATATGATAATTGAATTTTTTAGCCTCATACATTGCTAAAATACAGTATATGCACCTTAAATGCCATCAGGTGACAGTGAAGGGTTTATCATCTATTCAAAACCATTATATTACTGTAGTAAAGGATTTTTTGTTATATTCCTTTATGTCTACAAATTAAATTAAACTGCATTTCCATACAATTACCTTTCATTAGAATGAAGTTCTTTAGAATGAATTTTTTCATGTAAGAATTTTCAATCCACATGGTTTTGTAGTACAATATATTTACTTTATTACTGATGAACAATAATGTTAAATAACAGAATATTTTGTCATGGTTACATATTTTCAGGATGTAACATTAGCACAACGCAAGGCAACGTCTTACCTGGAAACCCGAATTTCTGGACCAATCCGCCCCTTTACTATTTCCATCATCTCGTATGCCTTGGCGTTGGCTGGCAGTTCACAAAAAGATAGAGCAAACAGAAAACTTCGAATTTTGTCTCGATTTGATCCAGGTATGGGGGTGTCTGGTACGTAGTTATTTAGTTGTAGATTATGTTTGCTTTTCTTGTAGTGCATGTCTCTTTTGTTTATATATAAAAGATTATCTTTTTTTGCTTTGATTTATTAATGTTTAACCTTTTGTTCTCCTTAGTAGGATACAATTGTATATCTTAATTTAATTTAAATATGGCATTATATATGTTATTTGAATAATTTGTTAGTATTGCATGAATTGGGTCACATAAAGATTAACTGTATAATTATGTTAATGAATGTGCAGTTTTCTTTTCCCATGTCTTGTGCTTGTCTGATGTACACTATATTATTAGTAGTCAAGTGTTAAAATACTATGTATTTGATTTTTTAATTGGATGAGAAGTTGAATTAATTTGAAGTAGACAGCCTTTTATGCATCTCTAAAATGCATCTTAAAATGTATTTATTCATTTAAGAATCTGAATGTTATTGTGCACTGTTAGAAAACACAAAGGAAACACAGTTTGTCACCTTTTAGTGCAAAATAATTTTATCGAGCTAGCCCTCCCACCCCCCTCCCCATACTAATTGCGAACAGTCTGTTTCTCAAGGATGAGGAAGGGGGGGGGGGTGCTGGCTTCCATTGTCACTTGCTTATAGCAGCCTTACAAGTAATTTCAGTCATAGTTTTTGCACTAGAAGTTATCAGATTATTTTTAATTAATTAATCAATTATTTATTTATTTATTTATTTATTTATTTATTTATTTATTTATTTATTTTCTAGTTAAGAACCACAGGTACTGGGAAGTGGACACTTACTCCAGATACGAAGGGGACTACATCCCATACCAGTACAAACACAACCCCTCCGCCATTGCAGTGGAGACGGCATCTTACGCTCTCCTCACCCAGATGCTGTCTGAAGATATCACATTCAGCAACCCAGTTGTGATGTGGCTAACAGAACAAAGAGGGAAGAAAGGAGAGTTTGTGTCAACACAAGTAAGTGAAAAAATGTAGCAGGTTTGAATGGCAGACACCTGGCTTGTTGCAGTGCAGTAAGGTCATTTCTGTAAGGAAAGATGAAACCTTATTACAGAACAATGCATCTTGATTGCATGTTGAACTTATTATGCCCACATATATATTATACCTTTTCTTTTTCACAAATTTTATTTGGCCTTACACAGAAAGTTGGTTCACTTCAAAGTAAAAATGTTGTAATTGTTATTAATAAGATCATTCATTCCTTTAACCATTAATTAATTGTCTTTACTTCACACTGAGATATCTTAAATAAGGAATATAAGACAACTGTGAGTAGCTTATTTGACATGGTATATTGCACTATATCATAATCTCTATATGACATACTTACAGGACACAGTGGTGGCTCTCCATGCTTTAGCGGAGTATGCTGCCAAGACCCACTCCTCCACTGTGGACCTGCAGTGTGAAGTGCACTCTGATGTGGACACCACGTACGAGAAAGAGATCAGAATTAAACGTGAAAATGCAGAGGTTCTACAGGAAGTTGTGGTAAGTGTATGTCCTAGTAATCAATTACCTATAGGGAGGTGAACTGAGGAGGTTTTGGAGTTGTATTTTTACCCTGTGAATATTACCAAAACATAGGAGTGGGAGGAACAGTTTCGATTAAAAATAAAACAGCAACTCCATTGCAAGGCTCCATAGAATATTTGACACAAATTTACTGCATTGGCATGATGGCTTATTAGTTGTTTCTTAAAACTCATAATGGTCCATACTGAGATGCAGTTGTTTAGGAACCACACCTTGCCCGTTTTTCTGTTTGGCTTTTGAAAACATGGAACGGTCACACTTATTTCTCTCTTAATGGGTTTGATTTTGGTGAACGTATGATGTCATATTAAACAAGGTTCCACAAGCACCCAGCCACTCAGACCTATTTCTTCTTTTATCAACAGGCCCCAACAGGGGGACAGCTGACCATCAGCACAGTGGGCTCTGGTGTGGGTATGATGTCTGTTGAAATGCGTTACAATGTGCCTACCACAAAGGGAGAGATCTGCCGCTTTAACCTCACAGTGAACAGTAAGGAGAAGAACCTGTTAGATGACCACATGGCCAATGGGGCCAGTGTTGGGTAAGTAAAATGTAGTTGTGAAATGGAGAATAATATTAAATGTTTTTGTAGAAAACAGCTAAAGTGTGCATGTGTGCTTGGGTGTTCTTTTCTTTTCTTTTTCTTTTTTTTTTTTTTTTTTTTACAAAGTGGACTTTTTTTATTGCCTAAATACCTGTAAAATGACTCAATTTGAGAAATAGCATGGAATTTCTTTTTTTTGATTCAGGGTGAACCATTTCCAGTCAAAAGGGTGGTTCTTTCTAACCCACTGTACCCCCACCCCACCCCCATGGCCATGCCGATTTACATAGTCCCTGTTCTCATCAGATCTAACTTAAACCTGCTTATATTGTACTTTGAGGTAGAGATGAGTTTTAAAAATTTGCACCTGCTGGAAGATGTGAAGCTTTGGTTTTCCAGCATAGACATGGGTCCACCTGAGTATAGCCCATCTCAGTAGGAGCCTTTTTCTCAAAATAAAAAAAAAGCTTTTAACAGGTGGTCTTAAGTTTTAGACCAAAATTGCATTTGTGAGAATATTGATAATACTGCCTTTCACATTTGACATAATTTGCATGTTTGTGCCTTGCTTTGCATGCTTCATCTTGTGTGCTTTGTGTGAGGTGACACAAGAGAAGATAGGGAGGATATTTGTGCCTATAGTTAGGATCCCATATGTGGATGAGTAATCTACATGTATAGTAACAAGTATCTTTGGCTGGAGTGTTCATAAGGCTTTGTCCACATCAACTAAAACTTATTTCAGAAATGATATAAAAGTGCCTTGACATGCCTTTGTGTAACATAACCTCAGTAGCCATCTAGTGTTGCTGTTAAGCCCATGTTCCATTCTTGTTGATCAGTTCATGTGTAAACACAGACTGAATAAGATGCAGTTTTGTGTGGACAAATCAATAGAGTTGACAGTTTTATTTTGAAATTTGAATTTCATTTCTTGACAGAAACTATAATGCATGTGAAAATCAAGCAACCTCAAAGGAAAGTGCACATAAATCTTTGCATGCTCATGATTTCGCAGAGTTTTGGTGAGTTTTGATGAGAAATAAACAATAGTGAAAAGGCGGTCAACTTTTTCCAGACCCCAGGGCCTCACCCCTGCTGACCTTCCTGCTGTTCAGCCCCGCCGTGCAGAATTAGTGTTTGGAAGGTATGCTTTTATCCTGAGTGAGCTTTAAAGCATATAATGGGCATAGACCTTAGTATAGCAAAATTTTATGTGCTCGGAAATTTTATCACTTTTGGGTTCATCACTTAAATATACAATATCCAAGGCATTTGACAAAATTATGATCCATAACCTGGATTTGGGTTCTTAGTGTTTTAGTCACTCTCATGGTAGAGATGAAGCTTGGTGAATTTCACTTTTGATGATAAAAATCAGAAATTGAAAACTCAGAAAATTGGTTATAGACCATAGTTTTTCATCAGTTTTGGAAAAGGTTTACATTTTTGAAAAAAAAAGGTCAGACGCACATTGTATGCCTTTGAATCCCTGTGTGACTGATCTCCAATCTCAGCTTTTCACATTTGATCCTTTACCTCAGTCATGCTTTCTGGCCAAATAGATAAGTGTCTTCAGTTGCAACCAGTCAATATTGGTCTTTCCTTAACAGGTCTTGGACTTTATTTATTCAATATTTACTTGAATGTGTTCATTTTTTCATCTCAACAGGTGTTGTCAATTCCTGTAAACTTGCTAACCAGCACATGTACCCACCGAATTGTTCTTCTCTGTGTTTACTCTTAATAACTATCATTACAGTGCTGAGCCTCACCCCCTTCATTTGGCCATGTTCACATGGGAATCAAATTAGTCCAGAAAAAAGTACTACTTACATGCACCAGCTACCAGTTAGACTATTTTCAGTCATGCTTCACCACATGAGAACTCTACCTTAGACTTGTGCCTCTCAGATAGGCATTTTCCATATAAGGTCATATATTTCTTTTTTCCAGAAACGTAAACTTTAACTAACATGAGAGATTTCAGTGTTCTCATTTGACTGGTGAAGGTGTTTGATGTACATTGAAATGTCTTAAGGGAGTAAAAGTTTGCTTGCGGAAAAAAAAGAGCTTCTAACAGTTTACCAAACGCATAAACTTATTTTGGCACAGGACTATTCCATTAGGTACTTTGGTATGTCTGTTATTTTACCAATAAAATTCTCAAATGGGTGATTCATCTTTGATAAGAATGATATTATTAAATATATAAATGAAGGTAAACATGACACATTTAGGGAGATTCCATGTTATTTTGTAAAACATTTTGTCTGCTTGCTTTGCTTTATGACAATTTTTACATTCTCTGCTTTTAGCATCCCAGAGTTCCCACTCCCAGGTGAAATCCCCATGGACCTTCCAGAGGTGCAACCAAGAATTGCAATCTCCTCTCCGACCAGACGACGCAAATCTCATCTGGAGTCCTATTCCTTCGGACCTCAAGCACGCTCTCGGCCTACAGTCAGACGTTCACGTTTTGGGGGACCAAGGGAGGAGCCACAAGTTTTCTTGAGAGCAGAACCGCAGGCGAGGAGTGGCGTTTCCAGTTACGTCACTGAAATTCATGCCTGTGCCAGGTATCTGGTCCCAGGGAAAAAGTCTGGGATGACCATTTTGGAGGTCGGACTCTACACGGGGTTCCAGGCGGTCACTGAAGACTTAAACGAGGTAATACACTGATCTAGATCTACATGGATAGTGGTTGATGCAGGGTTATCTTTAAGTCATACAATGAGTGTAAAACCTTTATATAGCAATACTTTAATTTACTTAACAGATTTGAACACCTTTCTCTTAATCACCATTTTTTTGCCTGGTATCCAAAGCCATTGGCAAGATTGTGACCTGTGAACCAATTTTTCAGTTCTGGTGAAAATTTTTTAGTTGCAATAAAAATGTAAACTCAAAAACAGGTTATCATATATTGTTATTTTCTCAACAGTTTTGCACGGATAATACTTTTGGAAAATTGTTCAAGTTTTCCATTTTTTTTTTTTACTTTTTTGCTACATGAAGGTCTGATGGACATTGTGTGGGTGGAAAAAGTTTTTCAAAAATATTTTTTATACTTTCTTTTCATGGAATTTCTGCATAGTACATGTATTATTAAACATTCTTACGAAATTGATTGACATTTTATCATGGCATAACATGGTATGACATGATAGGACTTACTGGTGTATGTGAGCTCTCAGTGCATATTCATAAACATTTTTAATTTATTGTCTTAAAGGTGCCATTTTCAACAAGTTTTTACATTCCAGCTTGTCAAAAAGGAAAACACTAAAGTCCAAAGATATGAGATTGCTGACAGGGCAGTCATATTTTACCTGAAGGAGGTATGTTCTTTGAATATAACAAGTTTATGACATGATAAGAGGAGTAATTAATCTAGATGTGAAGGAGCAATTTTGTATTTCTGGTACATTTACTATGAAAATTAATTTGGGGATTCAAAGACGTTGCAATGGCCAATCATGCATGCAGTTATTTATTTATTTGTTTGTTTGTTTGTTTAAGCACACAATACTCTGCTCATGATATTAACCTGATGCTAAGTAAATTGTAAATATCATTTAATGTAATTTCAAATCTTTAAATTACTTATCATCAAATCTTTCTCAAGGTTGACCATGCAGAGGATTACTGCATCAAATTTGATGCTATACAAATACACAGGGTTGGAAGAACACAACCAGTAGCTGTGAAAATCTACGATTATTATGAAACATGTAAGTCTGCCGTTTTTGACTGAGAATTTGAATTGCAGCATCTTGATAGCCAGGACTTAATTGATTGTTAATAAAAATTGATCAATTATTTTTTAATCATATAGTTGAGATATACATCAAGTTATCCATAACCTTTTGAAATCTTATGCCACATTTGCTCAATTCACTTAAAAGATTTCACTCGTTTTTTCCCAGCTGAGACGTGTACAGAATTTTACCACCCAAAGAAGGGGAGTCCACTGCTTAAAGTGCAGTGTGAAGGGGGACAGTGTATTTGTGCAGAGGGTATGTACCAGTATATCCTTACCTCAATCTAGTGGGGCCATGGGGGGTGGAAGGCAGGTGACACATTGTCCCCAGCTGTCTGTACTTAAATTAGGAGCAAGGGGTCAATTAAGGGAAAAGGTGTTGACATTATGAGTAATATGTATAAAGGTCTAAAGTTCAATTTGATAATTTAAAAAAATTTTGAAAAAAAATTACAAAGTTTTGTTGAAAAATGTCAACTAATTAAAGAATATAGCTTTATAATCGTACTTTTTATCTGCAGATATCTAGCAGTAATTGTTGTTTCACATATAACTGTTCTATTTCATTGAAAGAATAAAATTATGCTATTTGAAAAATTTATGCTTTCAGTAATAAATCCTTTACATCAGAAGCATGTTTTTGGATTTAGTTTCAGACTTATGCAAAAAGAAAAATAATGCTTGACAATATTGAACAATTCTTTTATCTATATTTCAAAACAAAAATATTTAACACTCCATTGTTCCCCAGGCAACTGTGGCAAGTGTTATACCCACACTCCCAGAGACAGCTTCCAGTACACCATCTCATTTAACAAAATGCGCCGCAAACTATGTGGAAGAGGGTCTGAGAAGCCAATGGATTTCGGTGAGTTGGAAGGCAGAGTAAAGTGTGTTGGACAAGGCTAACTATAATACTTCCAGTAAAGAGAAAGCTAGGGGCTATTCTTCATCATATATTGTGCTATTTTTGCTATTAAAAAGACAATTTTTATTTAATTGGACTACCGCCGATTAATTTGGCTCAAAGTGGACTTAAACTTTGGTCTCAAATTTTAGTCAGACCAATTTACAAACTTAAGTTATTTTGTGAAACATTAGCCTTAGCTTTGGATCACATTTCATGCACCTGGTAGCTACAGTGACATTAGACCTGGTGATTTTTTTGTCATATACATCTAAGTTGTAAATTGCTATTTGCAGCTTTGAAAGCAAAGGTGATATCCATAGATGAAATGAACAGTCTCGTAAATATCACAGTTGTTGTGAAGAAAGTTATAAAGCAAGGTGAGTGGACCAAACTTCAAGTTTTTGAATATTATAACACATTCAGTTTAAGTAATATGAAAATAAAAGACTGGTATTATAAATGTATTTTATATTTATCTCTTTTAATGGAATCTTATATAACTTGAGAAAGAGGAGATAATTTAAAATTTAAAATAAAATCTTTTTCTGTAATCCAGGCATTGAGCAAGTGTCCAAAGACATGAATTTGACATTTTTCAAGAGGAAGGCATGCAATTGTCCCCATTTTGAAATTCATAAAAGCTACTTAATCATGGGAAGAGATGGAAGAAGATACACAGATAAATTTGGACAGACAAAGTAGGTGTAACAGTAGGAGTCTTTAAATTTGAACAATTCACTGGTATATATTATCTCGAAACATTGATAATTCAAATATGAATGGGTAAATATAGAGAAATACAGTGCAGTGGATTATAGAGGATTCAGGTAAATATATATATATATATATATATATATATATATATATATATATATATATATATATATATATATATATATATATATATATCTTCTGCAACTCAGGATGATTTTATGTGAATGGAAGTCAAAATAAGAACGATGAGTGAAAGATGTCTAAAAACTCAGGGGCGGATTAAGGGTGTCTTCGTGGTCTTCTGGAAGACAGATTTTCAAGTTTACACTGATGGGTGTCTATAATTTTTTTCTGTTGGAAGACTGTCAAAAATGGAGGATGGATTAATAAAGATAATTTGGAAGCCAGTCAGAAAATATCTCTAGATCTGCCCCCGAAACTAGATGTCTAAACAAGCAGAAAATATGCATAAGATTATTGTGTATTTGCAGGTACAAATATTACATAGATGACAGGTCTTTTGTGGTGGAATGGCTAGATAGAGGAAGAACATCTAAAGAAAGGAGGCTAAGCCAGTATTTGAGAAGGATTTCCAGAACAACATGCAGGAAATGACTTAAATATTGACAGACTTTTTCACTCATTCTTTATGGATGATGCAATTTGTACACCAAAAGACATAATAGTGAATTGTGTTCGTATTCTTTGTAGACATTTGTTTTCAGATAAGATTTTTGAATATTTTAATTGATATTGTGTGATTTGCTTTTGCAGGTTCCACTAGAAGTTGTTTAATTGATTTTTTCATATACAAGACATGAGAAAATAAGTAAGATGTTGTCAGTCAAGATTTTGCTATGTAACAATTTTAATATACTTACTTGCAGTGGAATATAAAAGAAAGAGTGAAGTGGGGAGTTTGTTAGGCCTTCTTTGAATTTTCAACAACTGTTTTTTACTGAAGGCAGTTTGAAAATTTATTTGCAGTTGGCCTCAAGACTATTTCACATTGAGCATTTTATCTTGACATTCCATCTGTAGCAGTATATCAAGAGAGGTAGACATGTAAGAGAATCTCATAAACAGAACCCCTGCAATCCAAATGATGAATTAAAACATGGTTGGTACAGTAATGATTCAGTCTTTTCAATGGGGAAAATTATCAGTCTTACAGATAACTTATTTTGGAATCTTCAAAAATGTATTCTTTTAAATGACATTTTTTGTTGCTTTTACTGTATAAAACGGAACTATTAGGTATCCTGCTTTTCAGTATTGTTGCTACCATTGAATAGGAATAATCAAATTTTAAGAACTTATGACTTAAAAAAATACAGTATCTGTGAAATTCACAGTAGAAAAGATTGAGTCATTATGTACATACAAAGTTTTGAGTGGAAGTAAATGTGTGAAAGTGAGTTAAGCTCCCTTAAGGGTACTGACAGGGTTTATGATGTCAAAATACCCAAAATGAAATTATTCGGTAATGCATTTACCTTTTTGCTGCTTAAAAACAAAAACAAAAAGAAAACAAATCCCCTCAGAAATATAAAATATTGGCATTTATAATTATCATTGCTAGGCATAAGCACCTCAGAGTATTTATTGTCATTTTAACAACTTTGCAGTGAGATAGTAATCAGTATGGGATGTAACTTTATCCCAAACAAGATTGTATCACAAAAATTGGCATAAGTGACAGCAATGGGCGTCAATCCTGTGCTGTCATTTTGGTTTAAATGTTTTTTGTCATGGAATTAGGAGCGCCAAATTTCAATGCATCGTTGAACAAAGACATCGCTTTGCCTTGTTAACGAAAGAAAACTGAACTAAGGTCTAAAAAAAACCCACTTATAGCAGGGTTTTGAAATACTCAGTGGTGTCATTTAATTGGGGTTGGAGTGTGTTCATAGGTGCTCAGGTTAAGGAGGAATTTAGACAGTGAACACTGAAGATGCCTCTCTTATCAAAAGCATGTCCATAGAGACAGTAATTAAGGAGTTTTTGTCTAACCCTGTCTAACTCCAATGGTAAATGGTAAAACCTCTCAAAATATAGGACTACAGAGGGAATGCTAAGATAGAATACTTGACATAAAGGACTTTATATCATTCTCCTTGTTAGTTAAAGGAAAGGGATGGACATACATTTCAATTTGCTAATATAAAACTTAAGTCAATAGAATAGTGTACAAATTTAGCTTTGTTTTTTATTAACTCTTAATCTCTATGTTAATTATCATAACATTGTCTGCACAATAATTCCCAGTTACTTCAGTTTGAAACTTTCAAATTAAGAATCTGTAAAATATGAGTTTGCTTATCAAATTGGTGTCAAATCATTTTCAAAATGAAAAGGGTTGGTTTGTTACATGGAAAACCCATTGAAGAAAGAACCTTAAAGAGGTGTCAAACCATTATTTTTGAAACCATGGTAAAATTTGGGCTCTGAATAATATTGTTCATATTTTTTTAAAGAAAAATCCATGGAAAAAGATATTGTGTCTTATTTCTCTCTCAATATGTACATTAATTAAAAATGTGTAAAATAATCACTTCCTTGCATTTAGTATTTATATTTAAGAATGACCAGTAAAAGGACTCTTTTTATATTTTATGTCATTTATTTTTATTTATTATGAAAGAGTTATAGATGATTGTGTGGCATTTTCCCTTCTGATGGTATCAGAATTTAATTTTATGCTTATAATGTACAAACCAATCATTACTTTTTTTTTTTTGTTAAATTGAGTGTTGCATTTTGCAATAAAAGATACTCTTCAAATAGCCAATATAATATGTTGTTACAATGATAGCATTTTATTTTACGATTGAAAGAAAAAAAAAACTTTACCAATGATATAAGCTGTTACATTGTACAACTATTGTAAATCTCACCCTACTACAGAAGTCATCACAAATGAATGAGATTGAAAAATAAGAATCCATTCTACATTAATAAAGTTCATGTAATCTTTGCTTCTTTATTTAAAAGATTTTCTAGCCATTTTAAGTTAAAATAAAGCTGAAAAAAGAACTACCAATCTACCATTCTACTGAAAGCACACAACTGATGGAACTATACAACATTAAGTATTTCAGCAACCAATATTTCATATCTTTAAGTGAAAAAAAAAAAAAAGACTTTTATCAGACCCAGTGCTATTCTAACAAAGTCACCCTGCAGAAGGAATGGGCAATATTATTACAATGGCAAAACAACACTTCTTTCATCTTAATTATCACAGTAACTAACATGGAATGGTAGCGAGGGCAGCTTTAAAAGTCCACCTCAAAAATTTTGTAAGAATCTATTTGAAAAGTACAACTGCAAGTTCCTTATGACGTTGTTCTTAAATAAATCCTACATTGCTTAATTTCCATACAATTCATTCTACCTTTTTCCTACTTCTAATATATTTTTTCTACTTTTTTCCTACTTCTAACATAATTTGTCAGTTTTGATTCCTAGTCTTAAAAATAATTAAAATGCATAAAATAATTTATAAAAGGAATGTTAAGAACAGCATGGCTGCTAATATGATGGACAGATTTCAGATATTAAAACTCTTCCTCAGATTAAAAAAAATTTTTTTGACCTGTATAATCTATTTAAAAATTCAATCACCACAAAAAACAGTTATTGGGTATTCTTACACACACAACATTCAGTTGTGCAGCAGACAGCCTAGGAGCTTCATCAATTGAAATAAAATATTCGTCAAAATGAAACAATTTTAATAAATTGCAATAATGTGTGTTTGTGCATGCGTGCATGTTCAAGCACATATTTAGTTGTGTGTTCTTGCTTTTCAACTCTGGGGAAGAACTTTTTAACAACAAAGTACTATATTAATTCTTATCATTAAAAGTGAATCAGTAACTCGGAGGTATTAAGAGTCGGGCTTAAAAACTCTCCCAAACTCTGGTAACTTTAAACAATGAAAATAAAATTATAACAAACACTACAAAATAGAATTGATAAATATATAAGCATATTCTTATGTAAGTTTTCAGGTAAGGCAGGCAAAACATTTAATTGTGGCTATCACATTTTTTTTTTGGGGGGGGGGGGGGGGGTACCCAATAATTATTAGGCTAACATTTAACATACTGGTATAATCACTAGAAGTTTTAAGAGGTTATTAAAAACTCCCCTCTTCAGCCCTGCAAACACACTTACATGAAACACTGGTAGGATATTATGGTTCTGAAACTCAAGGCCCACAAAACTGATATAGAGCTACCAGTATAAGACTGATTCTATCATCATTTTGATATGAATCAAATGTAAGTCTCCAGACGAACTGGCTTGACACCATTGTCTGAGCTCACACTAGAGGTCATGGTATCGCAACTAACAGTGCTGACACTGTGCACCATTTTATTTGGATCTAAATCTTTTCCACCATTAGCGAGCTGCATACATCCTTTTCTTCGTCCATCTCTTTTTATTGATAAGTAAGTCAATAATATGAAGATGAATCCAAGGATACGAAGTCCGCACGCCATTCCAAACATGGTATAAGGCAAATTCTCAATGCTGTACTCCCAGCATGCACCTTGTTTGCCATTCTCACAAGATGGCTGCCAAAGTATACACTGGGTATCGAATAGATAGCCAAAATAGATTGGTGCTGGGATGAAGGCCACAGCACGCAAGAGGAAGTATTGCATTCCCAGGGCAAAGGACCTCTCGCTGCTACTGCTCACGCTCCTGAAATTATCAATTTCATGTACCAGTATTTAATATGGATGAGCATTAATAACAACTTTTCCTGTAAAAAATAATAATAAAATAATAAATAAATTAAAATAAATTGAATAAAATGATGTCTCCATTCATATATTCTATCAATATAAAAAGCCACCCAACAATAGCAAACTAAAGAACATTTAAAATAGGTGTTTCTTTAAACAATCCTCACGAACATTTGCCAATTCAATTATAAAACTCTTCTCAATTTCTTGAATATGAATGGACAGGTACAAATAAATTCATACTTATTTGAGGCATATTTATACTTACTTGAGAGTTATAATAAGTGCTGGATTCTGAGCGCAGCAGATGAGGAAAACTACCAGAAACAACAGCAGGACAAATGGGATGAAAGTATTGCATTCTCTGCTGCACTTGCCTTCAACTACTGACCAACCATCAGACGGAGGACTAGACAACCCAAGACAGGCACAACTGGAATAATTCTGCAAAGAAAGGAAGGAAGATGTTAAATTACTCTAAAAGGCATGTACCTTTTTTTTACCTGACTAAAAAAGAAGCGAACTTTCCAGATGGTCCACATATACTGCTATTGTATAATTGAGATAGTGCACGTATAAAAAAAAATTTAAATTGTAACAAAGTTTCAAAAAATATGTGCCAAATTTTAAGTCGTGCACATTAGCAACTAATCCAACCTAGATGTTCAGAGAGGTGAATGCCATTCAAGTATGTACCACCTTAATTTGCTTTGTTTGGAAGTAGTAAAGTGCAACCAGTCATTTTCAGCAGAGAACTTAAAACACACGTGAAATTTCCTTTAGAGGCAGATAAATTCAAAATTTAAAGAAATAAACATTCCTGTTAAAATTCATTCAATGATATTAAACCCTGGTTAGTTCAAACAACTGAAAAATTCGACCCATGTCTCATACCTTGACACTTTCCTTCATTCCATCTACGTGTGTCACATCGACAACATGACATCCTGCGTGACAGGCACTAAGGTATGCCATTCCAGCATGGCTGTCACAGACTGGAGCATAGTGTTGGACACTACAGTGACAGTTGACATTACACTCTGATGATAAGTTGACTGTTGACAACACATCGTCCAACCTAGCAGCATATCAAATTTGAAATCTTCTTTTTATTTTGCACTGATTTTTAAAACTTTGTCAGAACAAATGAACAGTGGATTTGTTATGGTTACTACAGATGCTGAGTTGCTATTTATAAGTCAACACATATCAGAGCCATTTGACAAGTACTAAGAATAAGGAAGATGACATCAACAAAATAATTGGTTTACAAAATTCTTTGACCAAGCTGGCTGGGTAAACGTTATTAATACTTATTATTATTATTATTATTATTATTATCATTATTAAATCATGAAGCCCACCTGTAAGGAGTGGTAACCCCTGCCAGTTTTCCACTCTCACAGCCCAGGAAGAATATTGGCAGTGTCACCAGGAAGGCCAGGAAGGCTATACACACCAGAAGTCGGCCTATACCTTCCAGTGTGAGCTTGAACTTTTTGACTACCACACCTCCTGTGATGATACCCACCACTGCACTGGGTATAACTACAGCACCTGAAGAAACAAACAAATTAATTAATTTTAATTAAAATTAATAAAAATGCTAATATAAAAGTTCCATTATCTTTCCTTCTTGCAAATTGAGTAACCAGACAAAGAAATGAATTTTATTCAGTCAAGATAAATTTTACAAAGTCAAAACATTTTTGGAATTCAAAAGTGAACATTTCAGGCAACAACACTGACTTGGTTTTTTTGATGTCACACTGTTATTCAAGAAATATATGACAATTTTTGCACCAAAAGTTTGGATATAAAAACTAATTTGGATATATTGTGCTATGAAAACCATGGTAAATACATAATAATAATAATTAAATAATGAAACTTTTTCTTGGTGACAGAAGTACCTGTGACAATATTTGCTCTTGATGCTGGAATGTCGTACATTGTTTGCAGATACTTAGCAATGAAGACTATGAATCCCTGGATGACAGACTGCTCCATCACTATGGCAAGACTCACACAAAGCCAGGTTGTATTTGTAAACAGCTTCTTCAGTTCCCTGGGGATGTCTGATTGAGAAATGGCATAAAATTAATTATACAGTTTATTTTTATTCATATTTATTTTTCATTTTATGAATTGTTAACAAGACATTTAACCTAGCTAGACAAAGAGCTGCTGGAAACAAACTAAGATCAAGTTAGTATCATGCAAAGTGTTGTGACGACCTGATATGTCCGACAGGCCAGATATGTCCTATGACCAGAGAAGGCCAGATATGTCTGACAGAAAAGAGCCAGATGTGTCCGACAAGCCAGATATGTCTGACACAACTGGCTCTTTTTTGTCGGACATATCTGGCCTGACGGACACATCTGGCTCTTTTTTGTAGGACATATCTGGCCTGTTCTCTGGTCATAGGACATATCTGGCCTATCGGACATATTGAGTTGTCACAAGTGTTCTATACAGGATTACATTTGGTATCATTCATGCAAGTTTGAACTTACATCCTCTCATGGTATATTTTAATATAAAATTAAAATTCCATTATAAGGTTAGTGAAGCTTTCAGTCTTTTTGCTAGGTGTCACTGTTGTCACAGGCACATTATATCACCATTACACATGATATTGCTGTCACAACAATAAAACAAGTCAATCTTGATCAAATTTTCAGAATAATTACCATACACATATGGTAACAAAACCTACCTTTGACACTCTGTCCAAACCCCATCATGGCGGGCTCCTCTTCCACCTCGATATTCTCCTCTTTTATGTCCAACTTCTTGGGAAACATCAAAAGGGGAACACTCACTAATAACCCCATAAAGCTACATAGTAGAAATCCCAGCCACCATGCTCCTATCCAGTCCTTACTGTCCTCCGTGAGGGTCGGTGGGGGGTTGGCAGGGTCCACATACAGTGTGATGAAGGCGGCACCTATCAGAAATCCAAGGGCTGGACCAAAGGCTGCCATGGCGTACATGATGCCTGGAAAAAATATCAAAACATCTTTTCATTTTGTGGCAAAATTTTAAAAACCCACTGACCCTTTGGGCCATCAGGGTTTAATGGTCAAACGTAGAAAATAGACCATGCACTGGTGTGTTGAGCCAATTCAGTTTCAGTGGCATTTGCTGAGGGACCAGTGTTAATATTACAGACTGCCTTTTTTATATTGAAAAACAAAAACATCTGTTAGAGTCAAGGGAGGAGTTGGTTGTCATATAGTTTTTTCTTTTTTACATAAGGCACAAAAAAGTAAAAAAATCTGTCATTTAGAAAATGCAACTTTTAACTTCATAATTCACCTATAAATTGAGGACGCTTTTCAAATTATTCTATAAAACATGCACCAAAACACACACACACAAACACATGCACACACACACATAAGCACTACATACACAAGAATTAAATGCAATAATCTAGTACATTTACCTGCAAAAATGGGGTAGAGATTGCGCCTGACATTGTCGTACATGTAGGTTGGCCCTAGCGTGTACACAGGCGAGGCACCAACACCAATCAACATCTGAGCGATAAGAAATATTGCAAAAGCCCATTTCTCTGATTGCACACTAGAACGACAGGCACTTGACATATCTGTTGTGGCAGGGTCATCATTGCAAAGGTTCTCTGTATTGTCTAACGAGGCATTCTGGTTCAAGGTCACTTGATATTGCCCACCAATGAAATGAGGCAATGCAAACAGGAATGATCCCAAGGCTAGCAACACCATGCCTTTCCCTATCCATGCTGCTCGGTTGTGCTTTGACCGCCCTCCAAAATAACTGACTATCACAGTGAAAAAAACACAGGTGAATTCATAGCTGCTGAATATCACTCCAAGTTCTGTGCTTTGTAGACTGTAGCGCTTTTCTATAGTGGTTAGAATACTGCTCGTGTACCCTGAGACTAGAATGGATTGTGCGAGAGCAGCAGCACTAATGCATAGTAGAAAAGCCGGTGGATGTGAGAATTTCTGCAGACATGCAGGGTGCCAATAACCACACCCACATTTGGACTCTTTTTCTGCTTCAACTTGAGTTTCCTGTGCTGCTGTCTCCATTTTGAATTTTCTCTACATACACTTAAAGTGTTAATACACTTTTGGAATGAAAATCTTATATTTTAATTATATCAGTAAAAATAAAAAGTTTCACTAGTCAAATACATATTTCTGATTGTCTTACACATTCATCCCTATTGACTCTGCTCAAAACCACAATTTTGGCTAAGCTTTATAGTAATGCAATTTCTCATTGCATTCAGACCATATGAAAAAACAATCAAAATGAAGACTTAAAATCCTGAAATCAGTCATAATCCTGAAAAGCTTTCACCAATGTAGTTATTTCTATATAACTACACCAATTTAAATATCTAAAATGACT
This sequence comes from Lingula anatina, assembly GCF_001039355.2. The sequence goes on along the minus strand of NW_019773625.1, from coordinate 829,366 downwards.
AAACTCAGCTTCGATACGATGGTTAATTTATATGATTTATGTATGCTGAAATTATGATGTTAATATTTATAATTCATAAAATTAAATGGTATAACGTAAAAGTATTATGTATATAATTAATTAAAATTAAAACTTTTATATCACAGTTCTGAATATCTCATTTCAGATTCTGAACCTGCCAACCTGATAAAGATAAATTCTGAACCTGCAAACCTGTAAAATAATATTATTTAATATATTAATGAGCATCATAACTAATGGAATGTATGAGATAATTAACAGATGCAAAATTATACACTTTACATCTTTGAAAAAAAAAAAAAAACTGACACGTTGTCTTTTCAAAGAGGTAGAGTTAATTCTTTACAAAAAGATGAAAACTTATTTTCCAATGCCATATCCTTAAATAAAGAATTCTTGTGCGCAGCTTTCCTTGTGAGTCCACTTTCAAGTTTAAAAAATTATGAAATGTTAGCGTCAGGACCTGAAGATTGATATGACAAACATCATATATTGTGCTCATAATTTCATATGCAATTATTCATAACATCATATTAGCATATCACAACACTGTGTCACACAGTGACAACAAACAGTGGACCACTTTCTGTTTCACATAACACCATTTATCTTATATTTCATGTTATCTGGCCTAATCTGTTCCCTGCTTTTGGAGCAGTGTAATTGATTATGTGACAAATGAAGTCACACTTGGTTACACTCAGTTTAAATCAACTGCAAGGGGTAAATATTGCATACACACAATATGTATGATATATTATTGCATCATAGTAACACGGCAACTGCTGTTACAAACAAGCCCATTTCGATACCAAATTCTTCAGAGGAACTAAATCCACAATTCCATTAGAAAAGAACCTTCTTGGATGCCAACTTGGATGAAGATGCATCCGAAGGATTATCCATTGAGACTTCAGGTCTGAAGGTCTATAATCCCTGCGTGTGACAGCTTCTTGCTGCTCAGATAATCAAATTATCTTTCTAGGTCCTTTATCATTTCATCATTGTCAGCTTACATTCCACCTGTCAGTTCAGGTACAGTTCAAACCAACCTGCAAAAGATCAGTTGAAATATATATTAATTTAAATTATATATACTGGTATATGTGCTTGATCAGTGTAATAGTGTCACAACCAGGAAGAGCCAGTGTTACCAACTTGATGCATCTACACACACAATACAATCTGTATTATCTGGGTTATCTGGTTTTATACTAAATCTGACCATTTCACAATGTAATATTTTTCCAGTCACTTGTGACAGCCTAATTTCAACAAATCAATTGTTGCCACTGCGTTTTCTTCCACTTTACATATAAATTGAAGACATTTAGATATTGCATGTAATTGCTTACTTTCTAACTATTTTTACTTATGACAGGAATAGTTATGAAAGAGAAAATATGTTAGACAGGAGGGGGAGAATTCTATAAAAATTTAACTACTGAGTACACCACTTAATTGTCATTGAATCAATGCCAGTTTATTACTTATTGGTTGCTAGATCATTCAGACTAGCAATTGATGCTTGGATATGTAGCATTAAGTTGCTTATCTCTGCAAGCGAGATATTAATGAAAATTGATCCCAACTAAATATAATTTAGCTGCATTTAATGAGATCACTTAATGCATGATGGTGTTTCAGAACTTCGAAGGTTTTAACCACAAAAAAGATGGTCAAATTATTCCTGCATGTCCTGCTTAATTTTCTACTTTCTCATAGAATACCATGTACCTTACTATTACCATTATTACTATTATATCATATCTTATATTATTCTATTATTATGTTCATTATTACTCTCATATATCTAGTACGATGTGACATTGTGCACAGACAAAAACTTCAGGTATTTTTCCAACAGCACATTGAGGATATTGGAAAGTAAAATCAGTTTGCAATTTCACAGTCTCGTCGATTTTGTTTTCGCACTATGATTTCCCTTTGGCTATGATCGAATTACAAATTAATTTGTGCTTTCAAGTTTGCTGCATATATAACGTTAAATACTAAGTAAAAAATCTATCCACATTTGAAACGTGGGCCTCTAAGTTGTTACCTATATTTCATCCTTGATAATCTGTGGTTTATCTTCCTCGTTATTGCACATTTCATCGGCCACATTTGTGGAAATGGCTATTACTGCTAGTGACATGCGAAGGTAAACACTTCTTCTCTCACCTGTGGCTAGAAATTCACAGGTCTTATATGGCTGATAAAAAGCCATATGTAGTTTCCAAATAAATTCCTTAAATGGGTGCAAAACTCACATAAAAACAAAAACAAAACATAATTTACACAAATATAATATAAATAAGGGCTACATTACGCACATATATTTAATTTTTAAATATAATTTTAAGATATAATGAACGCTTAAGTCCTGTAAGTGCTTACGAAATTGGTCTTCTAGTATTGAAGAGGTCTTTGTTGAAAAATGGCGGTCAAGGTTGGTGACACCACAATACAAAATTGACGTTTTATTACCAAAACTGCAGAGATCGATCAAATATTGCAACCAGCTATCCTGAAAGGTAAATTAAGGTAATATTCTTGCTATGGTGCTCACGAAATATGTTTTAGCACATTCAGATGTGGGCTCTATTTCCAGTGTTCTCCTGACTTTCGTCGACTCGAGACTCGCTAACACCTTCCCAATGCATTCTCACGCTCTAATGATCCTCAAAACCAAATGTCTACGCCCAGGTAATTTGTACAAGAGAAGTGAGACAAAGAAAGCATACGAGTGACCCCAGATTTTGAAAGCCCATACCCCACTATCGTATTGATGCCAATCATTTTACTGAGATTGTGAAGTGACGAGGCAAAGAATTTTGGTTGCAGAATTTTGCACCTCCGATTGGGTCTATGTACCTTTCCCTGGGGACCAATGCTGCCATTCAAATTATTTTTAAAAACCAAACATTGAATGAAAAATTAGAATAATGCCACACAAGAAATTTCCAAGTATATTACTACTTTAACACTTTCCCCCCATTCTTAAAGCATTGAAATATAAGAAGTGAGAGGGAACTCTTACATTTAATGGTTGCAGTGTGTATTTAAAATCATAATGTTCTTTATAAATTAACAATTAGTAGTTCTTACTATTTTTTTATCAGATTAGATGAGTAAACTGTGATAGAACCATGGAGAAGAAGACAGAAAAACTATCTTCTGAAGATTCCAAGTGTCAGAAAGAAAAGGGACTTCAGGTTGGTCTTTGCATTCCACTATTTTATGTAAAAGACATTACAAATTTCAAGTAAAAGACATTACAAATTTCATGTAAAAGACATTACAAATTTTTATGAGCTTATCTTGTAGTACATTTACAGCTGATAGAAAAATATTTCTTTTCAAATTGTGCATTTTGAAAAAAAAACATATATTCAAGTTGTAAAATTGGGCAGAGAGAATAACATTTTAATGGTAATTATCTAGAACCTGAACCAATATTATGGAGCATAACTCAAACTGGCAATGCTGAATTGTTAATGTATAATTATTTCATCATTTTCACACAGGAATCGACGTCAGTAAAGAGCCGTTTTCTGGCTTTCTCAGTTACTGCAGAATTTGACCTTGTTCAAGTCGTATTATTTGCAGTGGCCTTTGTGTTGAGGGTCTCAGAAATACACCAACCTAGAGCCATTGTGTAAGATGTCCTTTAATTTCATCTAGGTTTACACATGCATATTCTCAATTGAAGCCAATTTGATATAGACAATATGACAATATTAAAAAATGATGTGGACAGTTTCTGGCTCTGAGGTTTCTAAAAGAGTCTTAGATTGTTTTCATTGAAAAAAAAGGTTTGCCACCTTTAAAGAGTGGATGCTTTGATATCTGAATTGAAGTCAGAAAAAATCTGTTTTGGTGGGTTTGTCCAATCCACCAAACAATAATTTTGAAAAATAAAAGCATCAAATATTTGTTTTTTCATTCAGCTAAATTATATTGTCTACAGTATTTGGCAAATCTGTTTTATGCTAGTGTGAGCCTTTTTTTTATCAATCATATTAATAATTTCCCTGATTCATGGTGCTGTGCTTATGTTACTTTTAGAGCACACATTCCAAAACAGTTCTGGCCCATGGCTGTGTACAGACAACTCTCTTTGCAATAACTCTGGTTCTCAGAGAAAGAGAAATAGAAAAACCTAATGAGATTGTGTGAGTATGTGTGTGTCTGTTGCTTTGGGGTGGATAAACCAGTGGCTTCTGTAAACTTTCGTACAAAATTGCCTGTAAAGGTTTTCAGTAGTGAAAGTGAATCTATTGACAACTTATTGGCAATGTGTACTGTTTGGAATACAGTGTCACTGGTATCTACTTTTATTTTGTCAACGTGGTTTGAACACTAGAGATCTTTCACTTTCTGTGAAGAATTCAAAAGAGCAAATTGATGTGGTTTGAGCACAAGAGATCTTTCACTTTCTGTCATGAATTCAGAAGAGCAAAATGATGTAATTTATGTTTTTTTTTAATGCAAAAAAAGTCATTAGTAAACTTATATACATGGAACATCTATATCATAGCTGAAATTCAATGTTTTGATGTTGATACCCTCTCCCCATTCTGACAGCATGATAGCCTACAGGCATGGAAGATTGCTTCTTTTTGCTTATTGGTCAAAATAACAATAATGCTGCTTATAATGCTGTGTTGAACTGGTAATCATGGTGATATGAAGTGTTTTGGATTGTTACCATGCAACCATATCATCAGAGTAACCATGGCGACAAAATAATTCCCAAGTGTGGAAATGTGTGCATGTGTGTTTTTTGACTGTGCATTTTAATCTTTCATTTAGATCTGATTCTCTTTCTCTGTTTTGTTATTCCTATTTTAACACATTTCATTATATCATGCTATCTCAATGTTGGTAGATTTTTCTAGGTCACATGCCATAAGTGCACAGATATGTTTTTTGTCCTAAATTTAAAGCAGATTTACAAATTTTTTCGTACTACTTTTTTGCCTTTAGCATCCCCTGTGGTCATAAGATCACTGAGCAATTCCTTCCATACAACCAAAAACCATGTCTAAGTATAAGAATTACAAATTGGTAATTGAAATAAATATTAGTACTCAGATTCTAAAAAAAATGAGATTTACATTTATGTTAAATGAGAAATTACATGTAATCATAGAAGTAGAGAAAACTTCTATGATGTAATTGACCAAACAGTTAAAAACAGTTAAAATTCAAGAAATATCTTTTTATTCTAAAGTCATAAGTGTTTCATATCATTTGTGTTTAAGGTTATTAGAAATGCATCTCTTTTATTACAGGTTTGATGAGCTTTTCTTTGGCAAGTATGCTGGTTTCTATATCAAGAACACTTTCTTTTATGATCTCAATCCTCCACTCGGGAAGATGTTGTTTGCACTTGTTGGTAAGTTGCAGTTTTTATGTAAATAATTATTGGATACTTTGTTTTAAGATTAGTTTTTGTGACTTTCTTTCTGCGGTCACTGTTGCAACTTAGACACTGTGTAGAAATTGAGTTGAGAAAATTTAAAGAAATGGTTTTCTCACCTCTGTTAGGTGTTTATAAGTTTTAAGTTTTGTTTTCTATATTTCAGGTTATCTTTGCGGATACACAGGGGACTTTGTGTATGAAAATATTGGAAAAGGTATTTCTTTTAACTGGGAAAATGTATCTAAATCATGAATATTTTGTGATTCGTTTTGACATATTTAGCTTTTGTTCTGGAATAAATTAATTATGCCCTGTAGTTTGCATGAAAGGTTGTAACATTGATATAATTTTTTCCAGAATACGATGCCAATGTTCCAGTTTGGCAGATGAGGTTGATTCCAGCCATCTGTGGCAGCCTTGTGGTGCCCTTAGCATATCAAGTTTTTATAGAGATGGGGCTCAGACAGGGGACTGCTGTCTTGGCTTCCTTTATTATTATATGTGGTTAGTATGTTAATACCTGGAAGCCCTTAGCCTCTTAGCTTTATAGGTTTTTTTTTAGAAAGATGGGCTTGGCATCTTACACATGATTTTCTTTATTGTTTAATCTGTGCTGTTTTTAACTGCAGAGAAATTCTTGTTCAATTATTAGTCCATACTGCTCTAAGTATTGACTCACTTTTAGTTTTATTTTTTTAAAAAATGGAATATTTTACTATTATATATGAAAATGATAATGAAATTGTTGTTTTCTTTGTATGTTGAATATGAGGCAGTGATTTAGTTTTTTTTTTTTTTGACAGATAACTCCCTGCATACCCAGTCTCGCTTTATGCTGATGGAGAGCATGATGCAAATGTTTAATCTTCTGTCTCTTATTGGATACCTTAAGTTCAGAAAACTCAAGAACAGGTAATGTTGATATAGATATTATAATGTGAATTTCTGCCACACAGAATTCTTATGGACAAATTTTGAATATTAGTTTTATCTATTCATTATTATTTTGATTTTTAAAGAAATTCAGATAATTTATCCATGCCTGCACATGATGACGACTGTGGATACAAGATATAAAACAAATTTATTTGTCAGGTTTAGTTTTATATTTAAATGTAAAAAAAAAGATAAACATTTTGGAGGAATTAAATCTCTATATATTACTCACTAATATTTTAACTGATATTTTCAGACCTTTTTCTCCAGCCTGGTTTACTTGTCTGGCTGTGATGGGCTTGTCTTGGGGATGTTCGTTATCGTAAGTGTATTACTTTTTTTTGGCGTAATATATACTTAGTGTAGCTTTGAAGAAACAGTATTTCAGCCATTTAATTGCTCTTAGATACATTTTTCCAGTAATTACTGTAAATTACTTATGAAATATTATTTTAAGGCTGTAGTAAGTAATATTTAATAGCATGGAAATGACTTATTATTTATTTATTTATTATCTTCTTGCCACTGCACATAATTGTCTAGTTTTGAAATTATTTATTGAAGGACAGTAGCTGTAGTATCTAACCCAAGAGATCAAATTTAACATTTAAATCAAAGTTAACTTATCTGTAATAATTTGAATATTGATCATTGATCTCATGGATGAATTCATCTGTTACAGGATCAAGTATGGTGGTTTCTTCACTGGTCTTCTCATCCTGGTCTTGGTGGTCAGGGACTTCTGGGAATTGTTGGATGACAAAACAATCCCTGATGTAAGTTGATTACCGTAAAATGTATGTATGTATAAATTATATTATATTGCTAGACCCATTTCCAAGCTTCTGTTTTATTACATGCTTTATGAAAAATTTTCACATTTGGCAAAGGATTGTGTTTTGTTCATGACAAAGTTTGTTGATTGATGAGAATATGGATTTCATCGTTTTCAAGATAAAGTTCTTGATTTGTGAAATGTGTTTTTGTTTTTGTATGGCATATATTTTTGCTATGGTTGGGGATTTTCTATTTGGAACAATATGTTTGTTGAGCACAAGTGGTACAATTAAGTACTTGGCTCTATGTTTGACATATAATCACAGATGAAAGTCTTCCAGATTTATCCAGAAAAACCAGATATTTGTGTGTTGCATATAACCCCCCCCCCCCCCGATCCCCCATATAGAGCTATGCACCTTTGGTGCTTGCATTTTCCAGATTTTCTAAAAGGCCCACTTACATAATCAGCATCATCATAATATAATAATAAATATACAATTATGAGGCATGTGTGTAATGTTTTATTTTCTAGTTCACCATGTGGTTGCACTTCCTCTCCAGACTGGTCATGGTGGTTGTTTTGCCTGTGTTGTTCTATGTGGGATTATTCTACATACATTTTGCCTTGCTGACTAAGTCTGGAGTGTATGACGGGAATATGTCCAGCAAGTTTCAAGCAAGTCTAGAGGTATGTTTTTGATTTGGTTTGATAACGATCTGTTACATTTTATAAAGTAACTCCTACTTTTGCTGTGTACAAGCAATAAAACTCCCTGTTTTAAAAAAAATTATACCTGCTTAAATGTCTTTTCAGGGAGGGCTCGCAGCAATAACGAGAGGCCAACCTCAGCACATTGCATATGGATCCCAGATCACAATACGCCACTCATACGGTAAACCATGCTGGCTTCACTCCCACGCCTTCAACTACCCTAAATATTACGAGGGCAAGAGAGGCAGCAGCCAGCAGCAACAGGTCACCTGTTATAATTTTAAAGATCCCAACAACTGGTGGGTTGTAAAACATCCAGACAAGTAAGTGGTCTCTGAAGTAATGTGGACATGGTAGTTTTACATGTGGTAGATTGTTGGATATTTTAAAGACAGATCAATGTTTCAGATTGATTTAGATATTATTTAAGCTTTACTAAAAGTGCATTTAAAGATTAAAATGTATGGTGTGTGTGTGTGTGTGTG
>NW_019773625.1:784483-820472 GCF_001039355.2 Lingula anatina | reverse complement strand
TATAATTCATTAAAAATACTAAGTTATAATGCCTCAAACCAAATAATATTTTTCCATGCAACAAATATATGCCTAAACTTTATAATAGCAAATTATTAAAAAAATTTGAGGATGGGCACTTTGCCAATGGTTATTCGCACTCATCCTTTTCAATATCAAATATTACAGTAACTGTATCTTTTATCCAGAACAGTACCTTGTAAACAGATTTTTGTATCATTAATGTTTATAAATAACAAGATAGACATGGTTGAAAATATTTTGCTGTACATTTACATCGTGATATTGATACCCTGTTATTGCAAGTCATACATGGCTGGAAATTCCAATTCTTCCACATAGACACAGTAAGACCCACTTTATAAAATCTATTTTGTATTTGAATTTGATGATAATTTATCTTATAGCCATGATGTTGGTGCCCCAGTTTCAAACCACCATCAAGAGGTTTCCTGTTACATTGACTTCAACTTCACTAATGGACGGGTGCCACCACAGAATTGGTGGAAAGTGGTGAGTCTCAGGGAGGGAGGGGGGATGGGGACAATCAAAGGCTATATTCCTACTGAAAATAGAAATATTGACCATAATTTCATATAACTGTATAATCATTGTTTATTTATGTGAATTTTAGTCTAAGTAGCTTTTTATCAATAACATGAGTGCTATTTTCATCTATAGTTATTGTCTTTTGCACATGCTGATTTTGGTGTTTCCTGTTTATATATGCTATATTATATTATGTTATAGGACATCATTAACAGGGACTCAGAAGGAGACACATGGAAGATCATAACCTCACAAGTGAGATTCATTCATCTCAACACATCACAGGTCCTCAAGGTGAGATATACCTTAAAGTTGTAACAATAGTTTATTCAGATAACCGTTTAACTCCAGAGTTATAATCACATTGGCTCCAAGTGTTTCAGTGTCTGGCAATTCCCTCATTACCTGAGAATGGTGTCTTGTGAGATACTAAAATGGTGATTTTCTGAATTGAGCTGTAGTTTGAAGAAGCTTAAATTGTAAATTTTGAATGCATAATATTAATAACATTATTATTATTGTTATTTTGTATCCATGATGGCTATTACAGTAATATAAGAATATATTTAACTGATTTAAAAGGTAAAATTTCTAACTTGATGTCACACAGGACTGGTATTATTTATATTGTCAAAAGTCAAAAATGTCAATTTATTAATTTCATTGACTTCCAGACCAGTGGTAAGATCTTGCCTGAGTGGGGGTTCTCACAGAACGAGGTTGTTACCGACACTAACATAGGTCAGGAGACTGCTATGTGGAATGCTGAGGAACACAGATATACCAAAAGTAAGGGATATTAACATTAAGGCACAGGTTTGCCCTCTTCTTTTATGTAAACTATTGGCTGGCAAATGCTGATTGTGACTCTCCCTCTCTCTGTCACAGTCTTTTTTTTTTTGAGAAAAAGGGGTTAGATTTTTCACCACCTTTTATCCAAATTTTTCAATGACATCAATAATTTCAATTTGGTGATATCTTTTGTTAGCATAGAACCCTTCCCCATTGCTAATATTTTTTAATCTAAATTTTCCAGTGGCATACATTATTCGTTGTAGTAAAAGACTTTCTCCCTCTCTTAGGTGGTGAGACTGCTGAGAAAGCATCCAATAAAGGAAACTTGATACCAACTCAACCAACACAGCTGAGCTTCTGGGAAAAATTCAAAGAACTCCAGGTAACAAGATAACGAATTCCCTCCCATGTTCTTCTACTAGTGATAAAACAAGTTAAGACATGGTGAAATGGGTTTATTATTGGTGCTTGTGTAATGTTGGTTTAGGCCACATTGACAGTATGTCATGTGATCAAGGCCCTTTTATGGAGGGTCAAAAGCTCATGCCTCAAAGGGGTAAAAAAACTAAGGTCTCTTTAGAAACAGCAAACTTTTGATCAGGTTAAGACATTTATGAATAAACCCTTCATATCATGAGCATAGAAATTAGAATTTTAGATTTACAAATTTGTCATGTTTTTTCCGACTCTGACCACTAGTGTATGTATAACATAGCTTTTTTCAAAGGAATGGGATATTTGATCAGAATCTGTCTTATAATTCCATATCTGTCTTCTTTGTTAGAAGATTAGTTGGTTGATTTCTGTTTCATTTTGTTTAGGTTAAAATGCTGTATACCAGACATGATGCAGACTTGGACCATCGCTATGGGTCCACACCTTTAGACTGGCCTTTGATGTACAAGAATGTGGCTTACTGGGCAGCTTCTAATGTAAAGGTAAAAAAATAAAGAAATTATCTATAACATTACAGAGAGCTCTAATGTTACAGAGAAAGAGAGTTTGAAACTCAGCATGTCCTATAGGACCTTTTTGCGACATTCTTTNGTATAATCATTGTTTATTTATGTGAATTTTAGTCTAAGTAGCTTTTTATCAATAACATGAGTGCTATTTTCATCTATAGTTATTGTCTTTTGCACATGCTGATTTTGGTGTTTCCTGTTTATATATGCTATATTATATTATGTTATAGGACATCATTAACAGGGACTCAGAAGGAGACACATGGAAGATCATAACCTCACAAGTGAGATTCATTCATCTCAACACATCACAGGTCCTCAAGGTGAGATATACCTTAAAGTTGTAACAATAGTTTATTCAGATAACCGTTTAACTCCAGAGTTATAATCACATTGGCTCCAAGTGTTTCAGTGTCTGGCAATTCCCTCATTACCTGAGAATGGTGTCTTGTGAGATACTAAAATGGTGATTTTCTGAATTGAGCTGTAGTTTGAAGAAGCTTAAATTGTAAATTTTGAATGCATAATATTAATAACATTATTATTATTGTTATTTTGTATCCATGATGGCTATTACAGTAATATAAGAATATATTTAACTGATTTAAAAGGTAAAATTTCTAACTTGATGTCACACAGGACTGGTATTATTTATATTGTCAAAAGTCAAAAATGTCAATTTATTAATTTCATTGACTTCCAGACCAGTGGTAAGATCTTGCCTGAGTGGGGGTTCTCACAGAACGAGGTTGTTACCGACACTAACATAGGTCAGGAGACTGCTATGTGGAATGCTGAGGAACACAGATATACCAAAAGTAAGGGATATTAACATTAAGGCACAGGTTTGCCCTCTTCTTTTATGTAAACTATTGGCTGGCAAATGCTGATTGTGACTCTCCCTCTCTCTGTCACAGTCTTTTTTTTTTTTGAGAAAAAGGGGTTAGATTTTTCACCACCTTTTATCCAAATTTTTCAATGACATCAATAATTTCAATTTGGTGATATCTTTTGTTAGCATAGAACCCTTCCCCATTGCTAATATTTTTTAATCTAAATTTTCCAGTGGCATACATTATTCGTTGTAGTAAAAGACTTTCTCCCTCTCTTAGGTGGTGAGACTGCTGAGAAAGCATCCAATAAAGGAAACTTGATACCAACTCAACCAACACAGCTGAGCTTCTGGGAAAAATTCAAAGAACTCCAGGTAACAAGATAACGAATTCCCTCCCATGTTCTTCTACTAGTGATAAAACAAGTTAAGACATGGTGAAATGGGTTTATTATTGGTGCTTGTGTAATGTTGGTTTAGGCCACATTGACAGTATGTCATGTGATCAAGGCCCTTTTATGGAGGGTCAAAAGCTCATGCCTCAAAGGGGTAAAAAAACTAAGGTCTCTTTAGAAACAGCAAACTTTTGATCAGGTTAAGACATTTATGAATAAACCCTTCATATCATGAGCATAGAAATTAGAATTTTAGATTTACAAATTTGTCATGTTTTTTCCGACTCTGACCACTAGTGTATGTATAACATAGCTTTTTTCAAAGGAATGGGATATTTGATCAGAATCTGTCTTATAATTCCATATCTGTCTTCTTTGTTAGAAGATTAGTTGGTTGATTTCTGTTTCATTTTGTTTAGGTTAAAATGCTGTATACCAGACATGATGCAGACTTGGACCATCGCTATGGGTCCACACCTTTAGACTGGCCTTTGATGTACAAGAATGTGGCTTACTGGGCAGCTTCTAATGTAAAGGTAAAAAAATAAAGAAATTATCTATAACATTACAGAGAGCTCTAATGTTACAGAGAAAGAGAGTTTGAAACTCAGCATGTCCTATAGGACCTTTTTGCGACATTCTTTCCAAATGGCTTCTAGTTGTATTGTTTACTTTTCAGCACTCTACTCTATCCAGAAATCTTTTTATTGTTATCATTCTAATGATCACAAATTACTCCAACAACCATTTTGAGTTTAAACATCATGGTTTTAATTCAGTGGCGCTGTTTTATTTCAGAGACAAATTCATTTGCTGGGTAACCCACTCCTGTATTGTACTGGGACTTTGGCTTTGTTAACGTACTGTGCTGTGTTACTGTTCTATTTACTCAGAAGACAGAGGGATATACGAGATTTGCCAGAAGGTGAGTGGACATTTTGAAGTAAAATTATACAAGGCTACCTAATAATTATTGTCTAGGAAACATTAAATGGCAGAAAATTGTGAAAGTTTTGTGGGTTACTTTATAGATTATTTGTTTTCTCAAATGTTTTAAGTCCGGTGAGAAGTTGTAAGGGGGTAAAACTTTTCTTGAAAGATGTTGTGAAAAATGATCATAAACATTTTGCACGGCTAATCAACACAGCTTAAGAGATTTGACCAAAGCATTTGTATGATATTAAAAGTGTTTCATAAACCTGGATTGGTTTGAAATACAGGACAGTGCTGTATGGGAATAAAATGAATACAGCAAAAAATGTATTATTTTTACAGCAATGTGGCAGCAGTTTGTTTTGGTTGGAGAGCTGCTGCTGGGAGGTTTCCTGGTGAACTTTGTGCCTTACTTCATGCAGGACAGGACCATGTTTCTTCACCACTACTTGCCCGGGGTGCTCTTCAAGTTCATGGTTCTGGCTGCAGTGATTGATCACGTGTACTCTGTGTTAAAGTAGGTGGACCTGATATCAGAAAATATTAGTGTAGTACATTTTTTATTCACTTCAATACATCTTTTTGAAATACTAAGTGGAATGTATTTCCTGCAGGTTGCTTGGGATTTATTGATAATATTAATTAAAAGCTAATCCATGTGGTAAGGTGGTGAGTTTTGCAGTGTCTACAAATTTTGTGCTTTTTCTTGTTCCTCATACTTCGGATGCTCATCTCCAATTAATATTTTTTATTCTATTTTTCAGTTATATCACCCAGCATAATAGACTAGCAAACCAAGTGAGCAAGTTTACGTTTGTGGCAGCAGTGTTGGTGTGGTGTAGCGCAGTGTACCACCAGTTCGACAAATACCGCGTTCTAAATCAAGGAACGACAATACTAACCCCGGACCATCTGCAGAAATTGCAGTGGAGAGAGTCATGGGATTTTGTCTACTCTTTATAGAGCATTTTACCAATGTTTTGCCAGCTATTAATATAATTTACCATTCCAGTTTAGACTAATATTAACTAGTACTTTGAGAAATATACACATGGCCTGCAAGAGTCATGGATCCTTCTATTATGGTTCTGGAGAGTTTGGCTAGGGAACCATGGAGCTCTGTTTAGCTCTTCCATATTTCACCTGATGTATGAACTCGGCAAAATGGTCCACTGCTGCACAACTAGACAAATTAGTTGGAGCCATATTGCTTGTGATTGATATCTCTACATTACAACTTATAAGGAAGAGATTGAGAAAATGGATAAGAATAATCCCAATTAGTTATGTTTACATATTTCAGTTACATTTAATAAAAATCCTTTGAACTGCAATCATGACAACCAAGGTAATTTTAAAAGTACTGGATGTTGCTGATTTAAAGGTCCAAGTAGATGTATGTTAGGTAGAATTAGGAGGGTGTCAACTAATCTGTAACCAACTGAATCTCTTGTAGAGGTTTTATCCTCATTAACATTTCTAAGGTGGAATTTTTTTGTATATTTAATTGTCTAGAATATGCAATTGTCATTCAGTTACTTTTGCACAAAATGTTTACAAGTGTTGCAGGATTAATTTACTGATAAATGGCATATCTTGTTTTATAGGTTTCAGGGTTTTCAACTTCAAAAGCTAGGTTGGTTTGGTACTGTGGATAAGTTTTGCCATTAAGAAGAAACTGTTGTTTACATTTTGACAATATTTTTAAATAGAAGTAGTAGAATTTTACTGATCATATTTGATATAGCAAGTACATGAACATATATCAAATATCCCTTGTGAATGGTAGTCAGGAAAATACGGAACATCCTGACACCTAATAACAGACATTATGATTTATCTCAAACAAATTTTATGAAAAGGATTTTCTTTTGCATCAACCAAAATTAATTTCAACATTGATCACAAATTTGGACAAGTATTTCAGTTCCAAAATTGGCCGAATCATGCTAAGTCTACTGTATGTGACAAATCTGACAGTGAAAACTAGCTGAAAGGTTTTATAGACATTTATTATACAGTTTAAGGAATATATTGTAACATGAGATTGTATTGGTGAATATGCAGATATACGTTTTAATGGTGAACACATTTTATCGCTGATACTAATATATACAGAATGTACAACTATTTTCAGAATACTTTTTACAAAATAAAGAACGATGAAGACAACAAATTGCTTTCTATGTCAGTATCACAGCCAAGTCCATAAGATGGTGTTATATTAAATAGTTCCTGATCTGCCCACATGTTAAGAGTCTTCAGAATCCGAGGCCACCTCAGTTAAAGCTTTTATATCGTCAATGACTGACTTCAATGGTTCTGAAAGAAAATTAATTGGATAAAATCAAGTTACTATTTTATCAAACTTATTTATTACAAGTAAATCTATGTTAAATCTAAAGAAATGTATTTCCCTATAACTTACAAGCATATTTTGATTACAATTGGCTTAAAATTTAATCTTTTTAAAACTACATTGCTAAGCCCATTTGACCTCTTGAATATTATAGTTATGTTTTTGTGGCACAAGATTAAAGTTTATATTGAAATGAGGTCGTATTTTTAGCATTTGAAATATGGTAAGGACAAGCAAGCACAGTGCCAGAAAATTGTTGATTAGCCATTTTCAAACTGTACGTTATTTTCAAATAATGTTTAATATATACCTGAGACCCTTTGTGACTGTGCAGCATTAGATGATGGTTCAATATTTTCTTTATCATCAGTGGTGCTACTGTCAGACTCGTAATTCACCGGGGAAGCTCTTTGAGTTTTCATTTTACTCAGCAAACCTTCTTGTCTCAATGTGGCCTGTATTTCAATTACGAAATATATTTAATTACTTTTCTCACCAAAATGTCTATTCACTTTTTCCTCACAGAAAAGTATATAAGAATTTTTAAAAAAATAATCAGTGATGATGAAAAAATAAACTATAGTATATAATGCTTAAATAATTATACATTTTGCAATTGAAATGTAACTCAATGAGGTTGACAGCACTTGTAAAGGTTTATCATTTACTTAAAATCAAAATGGACCTCATAAGAATGTTAAGCACCCCGATCTTTATCTTACCATCAGTAAATTTTTGTCCCTCTCTGAAGTTTTAAGTTGATGGTGTAGTTTGTCTAGCTGCACCTTGTAGTAGTCCTCCAGCCCCTTAACCTGGTCAGCAGCCCTCTGTCTCTCTCTTGACATCTGTCTCTCTTGTTGCCGTAGCGAAACAACTGGTATTTGAAAACAACAGTGCATGAATCGTCTGAGACTTACAGATATTGATGATGAATCCTGGCATTTATAACTTTAAATTCATTTTGAAGAAAATGTGTTTAAAAATTTTGATTTAATTTTAAGCCCATAATAACAATCACTTCCTCAAAAGAGTCCAAATTCACAAATTCATGTGGTGTTACTACAATAACCTTTTTAATCCAAACATATAAAGTAAGACTAAATTAAATATCAATTTTATTGTCTAGAAGACTGAACAACTTTAAGGACATCCCTTCTGGAGGCAAACCTAACTAAACAAAGCAGAACAAATATACTTACCAGCTTTTGTGTGTTCTCTTCTGGCATCATTTAGCTTTCTCTCCATCTCTGTGAACTGTTCAATGAACTGTTGCTCGTCCTTGGTCTGTTTATCCTTGAGTGCTGTGAAAATTTTAACATATTTGAAATACATACTAATGTCATGTAATAAATACACCAAGCAGGAACATTATATACAATAACTTAAACTCTATAAGACCATTCCTTAATATGTCAAATACCTGATTGGACAAGAAAATACACAACCAAAAAATAAAAGGAACCAACAGTCAAAAACTTGTAATACATACATCACTGTTGAGACATGACAACCTTGGTACATTACACACTGATATTAAACACTTGTCCTTAATTTTTTTTCCAACTTATTACAGAAGTTACTGCACCTTTTTCAGCCTCTAACTGCTGCCTGGCCAGGTCAGTCTTCAGTTTGTCCACGGCTTCTCTGGCCTCCTCCAGTCCACTCTGGGCCTCCTCTAGCAGCTCACTCAGCCTGTGACATTTCTACAACAATAATTTACAATACATTAAGCTCTTTAGCATCTTCAGCGCTTTCATTTAGTCTGAGGCATAACAAAAATTTAAACCAAAAGAATAATGTTTTTATTTGCAAACTAAGTCATAAGCAGTGTGTGTGTGTGTGTTTATGCATGTGCGTGTAGGTATGCATGAGCGTGTTTTAATTTTCTCGTCTGTCACAATCGTTCAATAATGACAACACAATAATGATGATTTTGATGTTGTACAGAGATGAAATGCAGGTCACAATATGTAAAATACCACAAATACAAATCAACATTGTGCTTAATGTCTCAAAAGAAATATTTCACCTGATTTCTATCTTCTACAGAGGTCTCCAGAAGTTTTATTCTGTCCCTCAACCCTTCTATTTCTCCTTCATCTAAATGGTTTTTAAAAATTAGTATTTATTACGGATTTAAAAGAAAAAAAAGAAGATAGAATACTGAATCAAAAAGAACATAGCCAGAGCATATCAAATGGTACTGAGGTCAAATAGTTTAGTGGAGTGGACAGTTATCTTCATACAAGATATCTGAAAAGATTGCACTAATTGCTCACAAAGTTTAAATACCTAAGTTACTAATCCTAACATGCATATATGCATGCTTGCAGGTGCACACACACACACACACACACGTATATTTTCAAACATCTCACTGATAATTATGCCAACACACTGATGAAAAAGAAAATCTCGAACAGTAGACTTATATGGATGACTGCACTTGAACACACAAATGTATATTCTCATGATTTATACTTTTCTAATCACTAATCCGTGCTTTTCCACACAGCACCAATTTACTGTACAGAAAACCAAACCAATGTGATGGAAATATTCCAAGGAAAATAGTTTTAAAACAGGACAGGGATGCTGGGTCTCTTGCCTATCACTTCACTCACATTTGTGCCTTACGTCTCCAACCTTTTGGTCAATGAGTTCAGAGTCTTTTCTGATCTGTGTGGCCAGACTGTCCCTCTCTCTGGTCACTCTCTCTAGTTCCTGGCACAACTGACCATAAGAACCACTGCACCATCAAGGATATATCAGTGTGTTATATTGGTCTATCAAAATGGTTCAACAGGCAAAATATATAATTAAATACCTACTTTTGAGCAGTTTTTAACTATTAAATCTATGCTATGAACAGTGAAAATATTTCTGAAGATATAATTTTTTGCTATTATTACAGTAAACTTCAGCATATTTATTGTCATAAAGTGAATTAAGTGTTGTTAACAGCTAGCCATTGTATGCATCGTATAGTTTAGGTAATGCACTATCAAAGTCCAGTCTAATGAAGCACATGATTTTCAGTTTAAGGGACATTTCACCGTGTGTATATGAAAAATTATATATCTATATTAATGTCAAAGTGCGCAAAAGTAGGCTAGCTAACTCAATTCTCCTGCTAAGGCAAAATTATGTTCTTAATCAATGGGTGACCTTGTATTTCTACCTTGTTTCATCCAATGGAGCAGGTTTTTCAGGAACTGTTTTCTGTTTCATGGCTTCTGTTTCTTCTGACATCTGCATCCTTAAGAATGCCTCCTTCCTGGCAAACTGGCCTGAAAATGTCATTTTATTGTCATAATCATATCTATCAAATCACTGCCATTTCCTTTAAGGTTATATATATATATATATATATATATATATATATATATATATATATATATATATATATATATATATATATATATATATATATATATCTGAAATAGCGAACTCAAGACACGGCATATATATCTGAAATAGCGAACTCAAGACACGGCAACCAGTTTATCAGGTTCCAGAACTGCAAAAAAATTATTGACCATTTAATGCCAAGGCATCAAATACCAATTATGTTAATACAGAAATCAAAGTTCCGAGTATAAACCAACCAGTAAGAAAATATCTTGTAAAGACAAGTTCTAAACTTACAGCCAGTGACAGAGAAACTCTGCAGTGGCTAAATTATTCAAACCCAGCTTCCTACCTTGAAGCATTTCCACTCGGCCACTGGCAAAACTTATTCTCTGTCCATAGGACTTGAGAGTTCCAAGAATTCCTGACTGCATCTGGTCTATGTCAGTCATTTTTTCTTGGACACTGAAAAACAGAAATAAAAACACTTGGAACACCTTAGTTACACAGTAAACATATAATATAGACATGCATTTTACAATGAAACTGATAAACTTATGAGAACGCTTTTTCAGAGTGGCACTACATTACTGAATATTCCAAAACCTGATTTTTTCCAAGTTTTTATGTTATGCATCATTAAATCCCAGTTAAAAAATCATATTTTAATTTTGCTTACCACTGTGCAAGCTGTTGAAGAATCTCCACCTTGTCCCTGTCTTGTTGCAACCTCTCATCTAAACTGAGTGCCAACTCTTGTGCTTTTGTCAGAGCATTCTGGGTAGTCTGAAGTTACATAGAAACCAACTTTATATCAAGTACAACATATATTTATCTGGGACCATTGAATCGATACTTTTTCCAACTACAGTTTATGAAAATATTTTAAGAATGAAATGAGGAAAATAAGAACTAAAATCCAGACAATTTTTAACAAAAAAAAGAAAATGTAAACAAGTGGTTTCATTCAAATAGACTACCAACCTTCAAGTTGTTCCTTTCTATCTCTAACTGAGCTTCTTTGTCTGATATCGAGTGGACGAGCATCTGGTTTTTGCTCAAAGCTTGTTGAAGTTGCTGTTCTATTGCAGAGACCTGTAAAAACATTCATGAATCTCAAAGTGCAGAAACAGAAGTGACAAGACTTTGTAAAAGGGCATGAACAAATAAAAATATGTAAAGCTAGAAATATAAAGCATAAAATCNTACAAATGGCTTCTAGTTGTATTGTTTACTTTTCAGCACTCTACTCTATCCAGAAATCTTTTTATTGTTATCATTCTAATGATCACAAATTACTCCAACAACCATTTTGAGTTTAAACATCATGGTTTTAATTCAGTGGCGCTGTTTTATTTCAGAGACAAATTCATTTGCTGGGTAACCCACTCCTGTATTGTACTGGGACTTTGGCTTTGTTAACGTACTGTGCTGTGTTACTGTTCTATTTACTCAGAAGACAGAGGGATATACAAGATTTGCCAGAAGGTGAGTGGACATTTTGAAGTAAAATTATACAAGGCTACCTAATAATTATTGTCTAGGAAACACTGAATGACAGAAAATTGTGAAAGATTTGTGATTATTTTCTAGATTATTATTTGTTTTCTCAAATGTTTCAAGTCCGATGAGAAGTTTTAAGGGGGTAAAACTGTTTTCTTGAAAGATATTATGAAAAATGATTAAAAGCACTTTGCACGGCTAATACACACAACTTACGAGGTTTGACCCAAAAATTTGTATGATATTAAAAGTGTTTCATAAACCTGGATTGGTTTGAAATACAGGACAGTGCTGTATGGGAATAAAATGAATACAGCAAAAAATGTATTATTTTTCCAGCAATGTGGCAGCAGTTTGTTTTGGTTGGTGAGCTGCTGCTGGGAGGGTTCCTGGTGAACTTTGTGCCTTACTTCATGCAGGACAGGACCATGTTCCTTCACCACTACTTGCCTGGGGTGCTTTTCAAGTTCATGGTTCTGGCCGCAGTGATTGATCATGTGTACTCTGTGTTAAAGTAGGTGGACCTGATATCAGAAAATATTAGTGTAGTACATTTTTTATTCACTTCAATATATCTTTTTGAAATACTAAGTGGAATGTATTTCCTGCAGGTTGCTTGGGATTTATTGATTATATTAATTAAAAGCTAATCCATGTGGTAAGGTGGTGAGTTTTGCAGTGTCTACTGTACACAGATTTTGTGCTTTTTCTTGTTCCTCATACTTCGGATGCTCATCTCCAATTAATACTTTTTATTCTATTTTTCAGTTATATCACCCAGCATAATAGATTAGCTAACCAAGTGAGCAAGTTTACGTTTGTGGCAGCAGTGTTGGTGTGGTGTAGCGCAGTGTACCACCAGTTCCACAAATACTGCGTTTTAAATCAAGGAACAACAATACTAACCCCAGACCATCTGCAGAAATTGCAGTGGAGAGAGTCATGGGATTTTGTTTACTCTTTATAGAGCATTTTACCAATATTTTGCCAGTTTTAAATTTCCATTCCAATTTAGACTAATATTAGCTAGTACTTTGAGAAATATACACATGGCCTGCAATAGTCATGGATCCTTCTATTATGGTTCTGGAGTGTTTGGCTAGGGAACCATGGAGCTCTGTGTTTAGTTCTTCCATATTTTAGCTGATGTATGAACTTGGCAAAATGGTCCACTGCTGCACAACTAGACAAATTAGTTGGAGCTATATTGCTTGTGATTGATATCTCTACATTACATCTTGAGGAAGAAATTGGCAAAATGGATAAGAATAATCCCAATTAGTTATGTTTACATATTTCAGTTACATTTAATAAAAATCCTTTGAACTGCAATCATGACAACCAATGGAATTTTAAAAGTACTGGATGTTGCCGTTTTAAAGGTCCCAGTAGATGTATGTAAGTGTAGAATTAGGAGTGTGTCAACTAATCTGTAACCAACTGAATCTCTTGTAGAGGTTTTGTCCTCATTAACATTTCTAAGGTGGAATTTTTTGTACATTTAATTGTCTAGAATATGCAATTGTCATTCAGTTACTTTTGCACAAAATGTTTACAAGTCTTGCTGGATTAATTTACTGATAAATGGCATATTTTGTTTTATAGGCTACAGGGTTTTCAACTTCAAAAGCTAGGTTGGTTAGGTACTGTTGATAACTTTTGCAATTTTAATTGCAACCAATTTTAAATGTAACCAAGAGCTTCTTCTTAAAAGAAGAAACTCTTGGTTACATTTTGACAATATTTTTAAATAGAAGTAGTAGAATTTTACTGATCATATATGATATAGCAAGTACATGAATATATATCAAATATCCCTTGTGAATGGTAGTCAGGAAAATACAGAACATCCCGACACCTAATAACGGACATGGTTTATCTCAAATTTTATGAAAAGGATTTTCTTTAGCATCAACCAAAATTAATTTGAACATTGCATAACATAAAGTGTCAATAATTTGAACAAGCATTTATGTCCCAAATTGGCTGAATCATGCTGAGTCTACTGTATGTGACAAAGCTGACAGTGAAAACTAGCTGAAAAGTTTTATAGCCATTTATTATACAGTTTAAGAAATATATTGTAACATGAGATTGTATTGGTGAATATGCAGATATACATTTTAATGGTGAACACATTTTATCGCTGATACTAATATATACAGAATGTACAACTATTTTCAGAATACTTTTACAAAATAAATAACGGTGAAGACAACAAATTGCTTTCTGTTATATGCTGTCACTATCACAGCCAAGTCCATAAGATGGTGTTATATTAAATAGTTCCTGATCTGCCCACATGTTAAGAGTCCTCAGAATCCGAGGCCACCTCAGTTAAAGCTTTGATATCGTCAATGACTGACCTCAGTGGTTCTGAAAGAAAATTAATTGGATAAAATTAAGTTACAATTTTATAAAATTTATTTATTACGAGTAATATGTTAAATCTAAAGAAAGCCCATTTGACCTCTTGAATATTATAGTTATGTTTTTGTGGCACATGATTAAAGTTTATATTGAAATGAGGTCGTATTTTTGGCATTTGAAGTATGGTAAGGACAAGCAAACACAGTGCCAGAAAATTGTTGATTAGCCATTTTCCAATTGTACATTTTTTCAAACGATTTTTATACATACCTGAGACCCTTTGTGACTGTGCAGTATTAGGACGTGGTTCAATATTTTCTTTATCATCAGTGGTGCTACTGTCAGACTCGTAATTCACCGGGGAAGCTCTTTGAGTTTTCACTTTACTCAGCAAACCTTCTTGTCTCAATGTGGCCTGTATTTCAATTAAGAAATATATTTAATTACTTTTCTCACCAAAATGTCTATTCACTTTTTCCTCACAGAAAAGTATATAAGAAAATTTTTTAAAAAATAATCAGTGATGACAAAAAAATAAACTACAGTACATAATACTAAAATAATTATACATTTTGCAATTGAATTGTAACTCAATGACAGTACTTATAAAGATTTATCATTTACTGATAATCAAAGGGGACCTCATGGATTTTTAAGAATGTTAACCTCCCTGATCTTACTTACCATCAGTAAATTTTTGTCCCTCTCTGCAGTTTTAAGTTGGTGGTGTAGTTTGTCTAGCTGCACCTTGTAGTGGTCCTCTAGTCCCTTAACCTGGTCAGCGGCCCTCTGTCTCTCTCTTGACATCTGTCTCTCTTGTTGCCGTAGCGAAACAACTGGTATTTGAAAACAACAGTGCATGAATCGTCTGAGACTTGCAGATATCAATGATGAATCTTGGCATTTTAAACTTTAAATTCATTTTAAAGAAAATGTGTTGAAAATACTGATTTAATTTTAAGCCCATAATATAATTGGCTAAATAAACTCTTATCTTATCTTATCTTAACAATTGTTTCCTCAAACTAGTCCAAATTCATGTGGTGTTACTATAATAACCTTTTTAATCCAAACATAAAAATAAGATTGAATTAAATATCAATTGCATTGTCCTGAAGACTGAATAACTTTAAAGGCATCCCTTCTGGAGGCAAGCCAAACTAAACCAAGCACAACAAATATACTTACCAGCCTTTGTGTGTTCCCTTCTGGCATCATTTAGCTTTCTCTCCATCTCTGTGAACTGTTCAATGAACTGTTGCTCGTCCTTGGTCTGTTTATCCTTGAGTGCTGTGAAAATTTTTAAAAAATTTTGAAATGCATACTAATTTCACGTAATAAATACACCAAACAGGAATATTATATACAATAACTTAAACTGTATAAGACCACTGCTTACCTGAGGGGACAAGAAAATAATCAACCAAAAAATAAAAGGAACCAACAGTCAAAAACTTGTAATATATACATCACTGTTGATATGACAACCTTAGTACATTACACACTGATATTGAACACATGTCCTTAATTTTTTTCCAACTTAAAAGTATTATTATTATTATTATTTTTATCATTATTACAGAAGTTACTGCACCTTTTTCAGCCTCTAACTGCTGCCTGGCTAGGTCAGTCTTCAGTTTGTTCACGGCTTCTCTGGCCTCCTCCAGTCCACTGTGGGCCTCCTCTAGCTGCTCACTCAGCCTGTGACATTTCTAGAACAGTAATTTACTATACATTAAGCTCTTTAGCACCCTCAATGCTTTTATTTAGTCTGAAATATAACCATAATATAAACTAAAAGAATATGTTCTTATTTGTAAAATAAGTGATAAGCAGTGTGTGCGTGTATGCGTGTGCGTGCAGGTACGCATGAGCGTGATTTAAATTTCTCGTCTGTCACAATCATTGAATAACGAAAACACAATAATGGTGATTTTGATGTTGTACAGAGATGTAATACAGGTCACAATATGTAAAATACCTCAAATACAAATCAAGAATGTGCTTAATGTCTCAAAAGAAATATTTCACCTGATTTCTATCTTCTACAGAGGTTTCCAGAAGTTTTATTCTGTCCCTCAAACCTTCTATTTCTCCTTCATCTGAAATGGTTTTTAAAAATAAGTATTTATTATGGATTTAAAGCAAAAAGAGAAGATAGAATACTGAATCAAAAAGAACATAGCCAGAGCATATCAAATGGTATTGAGGTCAAATAGTTTAGTGGAGTGGACAGTTATCCTCATACAAGATATCTGACAAGATTGCAGTAATTGCTCACAAAGTTTAAATACCTAAGTTACTAATCCTAACATGCATACATGCATGCTTGCAGGTGCACACACACACGTATATTTTCAAACATCTCACTGATAATTATGCCAACACACTGATGACAAAGAAAATCTTGAACAGTAGACTTATATGGATGACTGCACTTGAACACACAAATGTATATTCTCATGATTTATACTTTTCTAATCACTAATCCGTGCTTTTCCACACAGCACCAATTAACTGTACAGAAAACCAAACCAACATGATGGAAATATTCCAAGGAAAATAGTTTTAAAACAGGACAG
This sequence comes from Lingula anatina, assembly GCF_001039355.2. The sequence continues at coordinate 803,838 of NW_019773625.1, read as the reverse complement.
GGATGCTGGGTTTCTTGCCTATCACTTCACTCACATTTGTGCCTTACGTCTCCAACCTTTTGGTCAATGAGTTCAGAGTCTTTTCTGATCTGTGTGGCCAGACTGTCCCTCTCTCTGGTCACTCTCTCTAGTTCCTGGCACAACTGACCATAAGAACCACTGCACCATTGAGGAAATATCAGTGTGTTATATTGGTCTATCAAAATGGTTCAACAGGCAAAATATATAATCAAATACCGACTTTTGAGCAGTTTTTAACTATTAAATCTATGCTATGAACAGTGAAAATATTTCTGAAGATATAATTTTTTGCTATTATTACAGTAAACTTTTTAAAGATCACTTCAGCATATTTATTGTCATAAAGTGAATTAAGTGTTGTTAACAGCTAGCCATTATATGCATCGTATAGTTTAGGTAATGCACTATCAATGTCCAGTCTAATGAAGCACATGGTTTTCAGTTTAAGGGACATTTCACCGTGTGTATATGAAAAATTATATATCTATATTAATGTCAAAGTGCCCAAAAGNAGGTTAGTGTCAAGTCAGCTCTGAAGCTCAGGGTGCCAAAAGTAGGCTAGCTAACTCAATTCTCCTGCTAAGGCAAAATTATGTTCTTAATCAATAGGTGACCTTGTATTTCTACCTTGTTTCATCCACTGGAGGAGGTTTTTCAGGAACTGTTTTCTGTTTCATGGCTTCCGTTTCTTCTGACATCTGCATCCTTAAGAATGCCTCCTTCCTGGCAAACTGGCCTGAAAATGTCATTTTATTGTCATAATCATATCTATCAAATCACTGCCATTTCCTTTAAGGTTTTATATATATATATATATATATATATATATATATATATATATATATATATATATATATATATATATCTGAAATAGCAAACTCAAGACACGGCAACCAGTTTATCAGGTTCCAAAACTGCAAAAAAATTATTGACCATTTAATGCCAAGGCATCAAATACCAATTATGTTAATACAGAAATTAAAGTTCTGAGTATAAACCAACCAGTAAGAAAATATCTTGTAAAGACAAATACCAATTATGTTAATACAGAAATTAAAGTTCTGAGTATAAACAAACCAGTAAGAAAATATCTTGTAAAGACAAGTTCTAAACTTACAGCCAGTGACAGAGAAACTCTGCAGTGGCTAAATTATTCAAACCCAGCTTCCTACCTTGAAGCATTTCCACTCGGCCACTGGCAAAACTTATTCTCTGTCCATAGGACTTGAGAGTTCCAAGAATTCCTGACTGCATCTGGTCCATGTCAGTCATTTTTTCTTGGACACTGAAAAACAGAAATAAAATCACTTGGAACACCTTAGTTACACAGTAAACATATAATATAGACATGCATTTTACAATGAAACTGATAAACTTATAAGATTCAAATTGAAAAGGCAAGTGGGAACGCTTTTTCAGAGTGGCACTACATTACTGAATATTCCAAAACCTGATTTTTTCCAAGTTTTTATGTTATGCATCATTAAATCCCAGTTAAAAAATCATATTTTAATTTTGCTTACCACTGTGCAAGCTGTTGAAGAATCTCCACCTTGTCCCTGTCTTGTTGCAACCTCTCATCTAAACTGAGTGCCAACTCTTGTGCTTTTGTCAGAGCATTCTGGGTAGTCTGAAGTTACATAGAAACCAACTTTATATCAAGTACAACATATATTTATCTGGGACCATTGAATCGATACTTTTTCCAACTACAGTTTGTGAAAATATTTTAAGAATGAAATGAGGAAAATAAGAACTAAAATCCAGACAATTTTTAACAAAAAAAATAAAAAAAAATAAAAAAAAATGTAAACAAGTGGTTTCATTCAAATAGACTACCAACCTTCAAGTTGTTCCTTTCTATCTCTAACTGAGCTTCTTTGTCTGATATCGAGTGGACGAGCATCTGGTTTTTGCTCAAAGCTTGTTGAAGTTGCTGTTCTATTGCAGAGACCTGTAAAAACATTCATGAATCTCAAAGTGCAGAAACAGAAGTGACAAGACTTTGTAAAAGGGCATGAACAAATAAAAATATGTAAAGCTAGAAATATAAAGCATAAAATTTAAGCAAAACACTTAACATATTTATTTCACTTTACTGCTTCATCTTTAATTTGGAAAAAAATGTGACTACAAACACTTAAGTGATTAGTCAAAAATTTATGTATCACATCCTAGAAAATAACATAGGATAGTTATCAGGGTCGTGGGCTGGCTGTTGAAAGATATGTGTATAGTCCATGATAGACTTATAAATATATCCCCCTCCCCTCCCACCCCAGGACTATGACCATGGTTACTACTACTGTGCCTAAATTTCTACTTATCCATGTATTGAGTGAAGTACCTTTGCATTCCAGTTTTGTTCATCTTTCTTTCTCACTATATCTGCAGACTTCTGTTGTACTAATAAAGCAAACACTTTCTCTCTCCATCTGAAAAATATATATTCAATGTTGTAGAAAGATATATCTTGTGAATTGGAACGCATCAAAATTTAAAAAGGTTTGAATCAGTAAACACAACAAAGCATAACTTTTACATTTTTATTTTTCTTTTTATTGGGTACAGAGGCAGAAAGCTTTGCAATAACTTGTTAAAGAAGGAGTAAGTTTCTCAGATACATGACAAAGTGTATTTACCTTGTAAGTAAATTTGCACCTTTCTTTTTCTCACTTATTTCTTCCCCCTTTGTCTAAAACGAAAATATATGTGATACATTAACAACTAATTTGAAAACTGCATCAGATTGGTTTCTCTTAATTTATATGTTGGTCTAATCTGTACCATTTTAGTTTCACATATACAATGACTCATTTAAAAGTATACTAGATCAAACAGATGTCTTATATCATTGAAAAGCCAAATAATCATATATATAATAGTTTGGTAACTTATTTAATGAATAATATGTTTTACAAACCTTAGACAGTTCTTTCTCCTGTATTGACAGAATTTCATTCAAAGAATTCAGTCGAATATGAAGCAACTGAAGTGTTGACTCCAGACCCTCCTTCACACTCTGCACTTCCTGAATCAAGATTTTTTAAAAGAATGAAAAACAAAAAATACAAACACAATAAAATAATTGGTTACATTTGCATGAAATTCCCAGCTTGTTTCTTCATTACTTACGTTATGTATTCAATAAATAGACATTTTGCAAAGTTTGTGACCAAGCAAAAAGGGTACACATTGCATATACTTAACACATGCTAGCTTACATAAATGAAAAATGAACACACAGCAAACTACTGATGAGCTTGCAGAAAAAAAACTGCAAAACTTCACATAAAACAAAATCCAGCTTACTGCAAGTTTTCTTTCCATGGTTTGTTTGTCTATTCTCCATGCTTCCGTAGACTGTGCATATTCCTGCGTCTGCTTGATATAGCTCTGCAGCTTCTGGATCTCTTTGGACTGTTCAAACAGTTGAGCTTCTTTTTCACTAGAAAAAAAAAGCCATCAATCTTTCTGACTGGAAATGTTTTATTAAGTCTCATGTTTCACCGCATTTAAATCTAAAGCTTTATTAATATCAAATGACTGGTCATTTGATAAACTAGGAGGAATCCAATGGTTATTCATAATACTTCAGAAACAGCATCCAACTTATCAACTTAGTTAACAAACAGGATAAAATTACACAGAATGAATGTGCCCTAAATTTTGTTGTAAACAAAATCATTTACTCTTACACTACATACATGGTGAGTTAATTGAAATTCAATACTATTCTTACTCTAAATCTCTTTTTGTTGTTTCTTCTTGTTCCTGTTTCTCCTGCAGTAATCTTCTCATTTCATTCTCCAGCTGCTCTTGTTTAGTTTGTCTGGTTTCCTGTTGGTGTTGCAGCTGTCCTTTTAGTTCTGACACTTGTACTACTAATCTTGACAGCTCTTGTTGGTGATTTGAGTTTAAAATGTCTATCTGCAAAGAGACAGATGGTAAAATGAAGAAAACTATATAATACAATAATACAGAATGCTTGAATGCATTTCAAGCCAACAACTTTATATAGTTCAACAATAAATATTCATTTTTTATTGCTTTAACAATAATTTTGGTAGCATTTTCAATACCCCTTTCATTTAAAAAAGTCATCCAACACATGTATAAAACATATTAAAATAACATAGTTTTTAATCTTTGTCCAAGATTTTCTTATTATAAGCAAAAATCTAGGAGGCCATGAACTTTTGTTCAGAAGGATTTCTATCAGAATCTTCTTACACCGACTCGGGGCTACTAAGAAAAGGCCGTTTTTTTTTCAGTTGCCCCAAAATGATCTACTGACTTAAAACCCCTCTTTGTACACATACGGTAATATGCCAAACAATTCGACCAAGATTAATTAATTAATTTCATGGAAATGTCAGTTTGGTTGAATTGATTAGAATACAGCAATGAAAATCTTTGATATCCTCGGATTGTTAGGGGCATCTGCCAAAACGTCCATCTTACCAGAAGTATTGCATTTTACCGGAAGGGTAACTCAAGATAAGCCGCAATTTTCACCTAACATGTGTTTCAAGCACGTTTTATCCTCCTTTTGATATTTTATTTTGCTGTGTACAATATGTGCTAACTTAACTTGAGAATCAAACAGACGACAGTTCATAATTTCTATCTATTTATTTCCCTCACCGACGATCACTTTCATGACGCGCTTTACAAGTGGGACGCTCTTTCTCCCGGAGACAGGTGTTGTAAACAATGCCCGGTCACTTATATTTGAAACCGGTAGCTTTAGTGGACTTAAACCAGTTATGTGATCTGCGTACGCCCTATTTGAATTTTAATATGTCAACTGAAATCAACCAAATTGAGATATTTTTTACCAGTCTGAGATCAGTTGTTTTCAACTCGCAAGGCTTGCTCGGCGTAGACGTACGCATTTCCGAAGAAAATTCAATCGCCCCTATCAAAGAATACCAAGTGGTACTCAAACGGAATTCAGTGTAACTTTAAATTACTTTTCAGTTCTTAATTTAAAAATCATGTCATAAATGTATAAATACCTCATTCTTAAATCTCTCTTCTTCTTGTCCAAGTTTTTCTTGTAGTCTTGCCAATACTTGCTCATGTTTTATATCACTGCTGGCAATCTGTCCTTCGAGTCTGGTGACAAAATACTATAATAATAATTCCTGAACCAATACATGTATGCAATAACATAAAGTAAAGAAGAGAGGAAGGAAGTACTGTAATACTGTTAGTGCGCTATATTCTGATAAATGACTGCCTGGCTTGAGGCAAGTATGTTGTCCTGACCATATATTTAAATGTACTTATGTATTTACTTATAGCATATACAGAAACTTATTTAAATTCAATTTTATATTTTGAGATAAAAAAAATCCAGCAAAAGCACATCTAACCATGCATTATCATTTGGATGAGAAACGCACCTTAGCACATTCTGATTGTGATCAGCTTTTGCTTTACTGAGCTGGAGTTTCAGCTCAGCAACCTCTGTAGCCTGTCTGCTGATGATGTCATCAAAATGGCGACGGTCTGATCTCTCAGAGGGCGAGTGGTGGACATCCACTCTGGCCTTGATCTCCTACCAATGACCAGAAAAACATATGTATATCTATTTACAGTTAGGACTCAATCTTTTTGTTAGAGGAAATTGTGACTTTTTCAGATACTTGACTTTTCCAAATCATAAATGCTTAAAATTATAACATTCTTACTGGGTGGAAGCAACAAAATTGAAAAGAGTACACGTTTTAGTTTTATTCTATGTAGTAAAAGCACCACAAATGCTTTAAAGAAATATAATTTTTATTTACGATTCCAAAATAATATATCTGAAAGATACGCCCATTGAAAGGATGGAGTCATTACAGTAAGTTCAACAACAGGAGACGGAAATAAGAAACGGAAAAAATTTATTCAGTCACTGAAAACACTTAAGTCTTCAAATCATGATCCAATATGTACTAATGCTATTATGAAATGTTTTTTTCTCACCTCACTTGTGGGTATGATAGCAGCAGGCTTTTTATCCCTGTAAAAAAGTGAGCAGAAATTTATACAATCATACTTAACATATTAAGCACGTCTTTTGCTTAACACATTTCTCTGATATATATTTAACCCTCTTAAATGCTTAAAATTATCTAATAAAAGTTTTGACATATGAATCATTATTCCAGTTAGCTGCATGCACATGTATTTAAATTTTCTGGCATACATTGGGCATCTGCAAATCATTTATGCAGCAAAACGAATTAAACATACATACCTCAGCCTTCGGTTCTCTGCTCTTAAATCACTTATTTCATCTGACAATCTATTTAACTCTCTCCAGGGATATCTTTTTTCCTCTTTTTCTTCATCTCCCACCTGAAGATCTTTATGTTTTCCAATGGCAGATGGAATCACGGTAGGCTTGGAGGCAGCTGGTCTTTGGAAAGCTGACGGTGGCAGAAGAGTTTCTTTAGATTTAGCTGAAGCCATGCCACCTTATGAAAATAATAAAGAAATGATTTAGTACCATTCTTGCCTAGTGCAAAACAAAAAAATATATATATATTCACTCTTGGTCGTTTACATCGCTGTCTACTAGTAGTAGAGTATGAACGATTTTGGAAGCTTCTACCGAGTACTACAGCTGGGATGATCTGCTAAATTCTAGAATGTTCTTGTAAGTTCTTTTAGTTATCACTACAACTACAAAAATAACAAAAATAATAAACACATCCTGGTGCAGATTTAAAACAATTTGTACTTTTTATTCATGGGGGGGGGGGGGGGTATAATGAACTAAGGATTATGACAGGCTTTCACTAGTCTGTATGGTTAAATGTCTGTTCAGTGGATCGTTGATGTGTCACTTCGTACTGCCAAACCTGTCCGATTGCACTTTTCAATACCTTTGAGGGAAACATGACCAATAGCATCGGGAAATGATCAAAAAGATCTTACCACCATATCTGGATTTGAAAAAATATTCGGGAGTCAGCAAATGCTCCCTAAACATTTTCAACCGCCTTTAGTGTAGACTTCCCCGCCATTTCCATGTCAAACATGCAAAGCTGGTCAATGTTTTAAGTTTAGTTTAGTAAAATGCCCCGATATTTCTTTATCAAATTTAATTTCGTTTATACAAATTATTGACAATTTTATTAAGTATAACAGAACTTATCATTTTGCACAAAGATTTGTTTCACCATACCCCTACTTGTAGTGTTTCATCAATTGCAAAACAATTGCAAAAACACAATTTCTTTTAAAAGTGGGTCAGACGACAACCAGTCAACAAAAATGGAATATCACCTACTTTTTTCTTTGAAATGCAATTTGGATATAGAAAAGGTAGCATTGCAGATACCAATAAACTTAAAGACTTTGCCCCGATTTATCTAATGTGCACCATCATGTGCTTGATTATCATTCATTGAATTGAAAAACACCAGACGGGTTTATTATGGAGGGGTCACAGGCTATAAAATGTATACGGTTTCATGATTGTAAATACTAAAAGAATATAACGATTCAAATCGCAATTCAACTAGAACTTAATTTCTTTCGGAACATCCATTACAGTCAAAATAATTATGCCCAAAACTTTTAAACTGTCTTTGCATCGGGAACTTTCGTTTTGTCGAATCCCCCTACCTGCATTTCTGGAGTGTTCTAGATCTGCATGGATTCGAGTCGTTTCGGGTCAAGGTAAAAAAACAGCATTCCACGGGTTCTAGAAGGCTGGTCGCTGTGTATAAAAGCGTCGCAACGTGACAGCTGCACAGATCAAAGACAACTTGCTTACCAAAGCCTCCGAGAGAGAGAGAGAGACGATACGAGCGAACACTCCATTTACTACTACCACTGCTGTACTTACACAGTTTGTCGTGAAGCAAGATGAGTTTGCTACCGCTTTTGCTCGAGCCATTCGTTGAAGAGAGGGCAGTTCGAGATCCCTGGACCGAAATGCGACGTGACATGGATCGCATGAACCGCCAGATGCACCAAATGTACCATCACATGTTCCAAAACTACCCAGGACAAGTGCGTGGAATGCAAGAAAACCACTGTCAAAACTACCCCATCGTGGAAGAGGATGGTAATAAGAAGCTGAGGTACGTCTTTGATGTTCATCAATTTAAGCCAGAGGAACTGGACGTTAAAACCAAGGGCAATCTAGTCACCGTCGAGGCCAAGCACGAAGAGAGCGGCGAGGGAAGATCCCTTTTCCGCCAGTATTCCCGTACTTTCACTTTGCCAGAGGGCGTGGAACCGAAAAGCTTGACATCTGCCCTTCGTCCAGACGGACTGCTGACCCTTGAGGCGCCTGTCCCTGAGAACATGATCGAGGACAAGCCAAAGGAACGCAAGATTGCAATTCAGCACACATAATTTAAACTGTATATATTAATTTGTACTGCACGAACTATCACCTTCCCCTCGATCTCTAATCTACTAGTATGCATGTGACTGATGAGATGCATGCAGTTCTGTGTAAACGGACTGACATTGCAGGCCGGTGTCTTGACTTGATCAGCCATGTGAGATGTGCTTGAAAATTTGGACAGTAATTTTTTTGCACAAGAAGTGACTGTTTGCAGAGATAACGTTTATGATGGAATCATGATTAGAAATTCTATTTCATTTTTTTTTTTTTTGTGATTAATCACAAAAGCTGCAGCAATTAAGTTGAGTAAGGAGATTATTATGCATAAAGCATTTATTTCCAACAAATGTTACCTGCAAGAAAATGATTATTTGTCACTTTATACAATCCAATACAGATTTGAAGCTTAACTTAATTGTTTTAAGTTTTTTATGGTGACATCAATGTTCAGTGAGTTTATAGTGTTTGTTTAAATGTTACCACATGTGTTAAGAGAACATGTAAATGTTATTTTTGATTTCTATTCTTCCAATAAATTGATATATTTTATAATTAAAGTGTGTTGTCTTGTTGGTTAGTGACAACTGGGGGGGTATTTATAAATCGCAAGGAAAAGTACCTATGAATATAGCATTTAATACTGGCCTCCATGAAAGTTATTCTGACATAAAAGAAGAATCTTTTGTTTCCGATTTTGGTTGGATTCTATGAGTATTGGCCCAGCAGCTTTTAGCCACGCAGCTCGAAGCTAAACAAGATCTATAAGTGGACTAGTTATGGCCGTTAGACTGAAATGTAGTGATCGACAGGGTTGACCAAGTGCCACGTAAAATGGCTGACATATGCTCCTTATTGTCAGATGTCACATAGATTTTGCTTAATCAACCTGGTTAGTGCACCTAAAAATATTAGGCCCAATCAAAATCATAGTATTAGTATAAAAATCTCTCTCGAATAACAATTAATCACTTTAATCAAGATAACAATACAATAATTACCTCTGCCAAGGAGGTAATGTTTTCACACCTGTTTGTTTGTCTGTCTGTCTGTCATCAACATAACTCAAAAAGTTATGGATGAATTTTGATGGAATTTTCAGGGTAGGTCAGAAATGGGTTTACTTAGAAGTGATTAGTTTTTGGTGGTGATCCGGATCAATAATCAATCAATAATAAAAAAACTAAGTTATGGACCGATTTTGATGAAATTTTCAGGAACTGTCAGAAGTGGGGCAAGGAACAGATGATTAGTTTTTGGTGGTGATCTGGATCAATAATCAATCATTAATCAAAACTATCGAAAATTTAGGGGTGAAATGGCATTGGATGGAGACTTTGCTGCCTTGGCTGAGGTCTGCACTCTGAGTGAGTGCTTTTCTAGTTTAAACCATAATTGAAATAATTTTCTTGTTTTCTCTTTGGGGAGGGGGGAGAACTATATCCAAAACTTAATCGCATGAATTTGATGGTAGCGATAACCTAGGTCAAGGCCAGTCACTGCCCTCCCTCCAGTAAACTGGTGCAAAACTTATAAATTCAACAGTGTTGTTTCAATAGCAGCCAATATTAAATAGCAAAACAATGAATCCCAAAGTGAGCTAATTCCGTACATTATTTTTGACAGTTTGCAACAATATGCAGCATATCCCAAAAATTATGCTGGCTTTAGAAAAACAGACTGATATGGTATGAATTACAGCAGGTACATTACTGAAAAATGAGAGAGAGAGATAGATTATGTATGCATGTGAGAGAGGGAACCTTGCGTTTTCAGCTAATGGCTTGTCACCCTCCAGATCTAGTTTTTACCAGTATAATGCTTACTTGGAGCTTGTGAGCAAAAAAATTTTGTTACCCTATATTTTTTTAATCTTTTTTATTACCTTTTACAGAACATTAAAAAAGTTAGTTTTTTATATTGCTGTTATTATGCAGATATTGCCAGAAATAACCTGAACTTATTATCTGTTGTGAATAATTTTAAGTGCAAAACACTTTCCATTTTACACTAATATTAGGGGCCTTATTTCCTAGAATGATGAAGGAGAGAAAGACAAAATGGGTGGTGTTAGGCTTTTAATTTTAAGCAAAACCCTCACTCCTTGCCAATATTATTACTGGTTTTTAAATTGAAATTCAAGACTCACTGCGCCATCTATCAACAACTATTTTTTTTTTTTTTTTTTTTTTTTTTNATATGTTCCAAAACTACCCAGGACAAGTGCGTGGAATGCAAGAAAACCACTGTCAAAACTACCCCATCGTGGAAGAGGATGGTAATAAGAAGCTGAGGTACGTCTTTGATGTTCATCAATTTAAGCCAGAGGAACTGGACGTTAAAACCAAGGGCAATCTAGTCACCGTCGAGGCCAAGCACGAAGAGAGCGGCGAGGGAAGATCCCTTTTCCGCCAGTATTCCCGTACTTTCACTTTGCCAGAGGGCGTGGAACCGAAAAGCTTGACCTCTGCCCTTCGTCCAGACGGACTGCTGACCCTTGAGGCGCCTGTCCCTGAGAACATGATCGAGGACAAGCCAAAGGAACGCAAGATTGCAATCCAGCACACATAATTTAAACTGTATATATTAATTTGTAGTGCACGAACTATCACCTTCCCCTCGATCTCTAATCTACATGTACTAGTATGCATGTGACTGATGAGATGCATGCAGTTCTGTGTATACAGACTGACATTGTAGACCGGTGTCTTGACTTGATCAACCATGTGAGATGTGCTTGAAAATTTGGACAGTAATTTTTTTGCACAAGAAGTGACTGTTTGCAGAGATGACGTTTATGATGGAATCATGATTAGAAATTCTATTTCATTTTTTTTTTTCGTGATTAATCACAAAAGCTGCAGCAATTAAGTTGAGTAAGGAGATTATTATGCATAAAGCATTTATTTCCAACAAATGTTACCTGCAAGCAAATGATTATTTGTCATTTTATACAATCCAATACAGATTTGAAGCTTACTTAATTGTTTTAAGTTTTTTATGGTGACATCAATGTTCAGTGATTTTATAGTGTTTGTTAAAATGTTACAACATGTGTTAAGAGAACATGTAAATGTTATTTTTGATTTCTGTTCTTCCAATAAATTGATATATTTTATAATTAAAGTGTTTTGTCTTGTTGGTTAGTGACAACTGGGGGGGGTATTTATAAATGGCAAGGAAAAGTACCTATGAGTATAGCATTTAATACTGGCCTCCATGAAATTTATTCTGACATAAAAGAAGAATCTTTTGTTTCCGATTTTGGTTGGATTCTATGGGTATTGGCCCAGCCGCTTTTAGCCACGCAGTTCGAAGCTAAACAAGATCTTCTATAAGTGGCCTAGTTATGGCCGTTAGACTGAAATGTAGTGATCGACAGGGTTGACCAAGTGCCACGTAAAATGGCTGAAATACGTCTGACATATGCTCCTTATTGTCAGATGTCACATAGATTTTGCTTAATCAACCTGGTTAGTGCACCTAAAAATATTAGGCCCAATCAAAATCATAGTATTAGTATAAAAATCTCTCTCGAATAACAATTAATCACTTTAATCAAGATAACAATACAATAATTACCTCTGCCAAGGAGGTAATGTTTTCACCCCTGTTTGTTTGTCTGTCATCAACATAACTCAAAAAGTTATGGATGAATTTCGATGGAATTTTCAGGGTAGGCCAGAAATGGATTAACTTAGAAGTGATTAGTTTTTGGTGGTGATCCCGATCAATAATCAATCAATAATCAAAACTATCGAAAATTTAGGGGTGAAACGGCATTGGATGGAGACTTTGCTGCCTTGGCTGAGGTCTGCACTCTGAGTGAGTGCTTTTCTAGTTTAAACCATAATTGAAATAATTTTTCTCGTTTTCTCTTTGGGGAGGGGGGAGAACTACAGTATATCCAAAACTTAATCGCATGAATTTGATGGTAGCGATAACCTAGGTCAAGGCCAGTCACTGCCCTCCCTCCAGTAAACTGGTGCAAAACTTATAAATTCAACAGTGTTGTTTCAATAGCAGCCAATATTAAATAGCAAAACAATGAATCCCGAATTGAGCTAATTCCATACAGTATTTTTGACAGTTTGCAACAATATGCAGCATATCCCAAAAATTATGCTGGCTTTAGAAAAACAGACTGATATGGTATGAATTACAGCAGGTACATTACTGAAAAATGAGAGAGAGAGATAGATTATGTATGCATGTGAGAGAGGGAACCTTGCGTTTCCAGCTAATGGCTTGTCACCCTCCAGATCTAGTTTTTACCAGTATAATGCTTACTTGGAGCTTGTGAGCAAAAAAATTTTGTTACCCTATATTTTTTAATCTTTTTTATTACCTTTTACAGAACATTAAAAAAGTTAGTTTTTTATATTGCTGTTATTATGCAGATATTGCCAGAAATAACCTGAACTTATTATCTGTTGTGAATAATTTTAAGTGCAAAACACTTTCCATTTTACACTAATATTAGGGGCCTTATTTCCTAGAATGATGAAGGAGAGAAAGACAAAATGGGTGGTGTTAGGCTTTTAATTTTAAGCAAAACCCTCACTCCTTGCCGATATTATTACTGGTTTTTAAATTGAAATTCAAGACTCACTGCGCCATCTATCAACAACTATTTTTTTTTTTGGTCTGTGATGCAGTTTCCGACATTTTCTGAACTGTCCTGCCGTTTCTCTTCCCTACCTCTACCAGGGCGACAGATTGATATTTCACAGATATGTCTCTATATAAATAGACAGCCATTTGGCTCGGTTAATTTTCCCTTTTTTCCCTATATAGTCTGCCACCCTGGTAGAGGGTACCGTTTCTCCTAAAAGAGTCTGCGTCCTCTCGACAGCCGAACGTGGTAAAAGTTGTCGGGATTTGTCACTTAATTTGTATTGTCAAATATTTCCGATTGCACTTTTTCGATAACTTGAGGGGGAAACATGACCAATACCGTGCATGCAGTCAAGAAATGACTATAAAGCTCTTACCACGTTCTCTGCACTTAGAAATATATTTGTTAGTCAGCAAATGCTCCCTAAACACTTTCAATAGACTCCCCCGCCACTTCCATATGAAACATGCAAAGCTAAATAATCAATAAAGTTTAGTTAACTACAAATATTTCGAGACTTCTTTTATCACATTTAATACAAATTGTTCATATGATTGACAAATTTATTAAGCATAACAAAATCCAACATTCTTCAAAAAGATTTGTTTCAACACATCTCTAATTGTAGTGTTCCATCAAACGAAACAGTAATGAAAACAAAATTACTATGGAAAGTAGGTCAGTCGTGTCCAGTCAAAACATTGCCAACAAACATTAAATTTCACCTACTTTTTTCTTTGACATACACTCTGTGAGTGGATATGGAAAAAAAGTATTGCAGATGGCAAGTAACTTTGCCCCATTTTATCTCTTGTGCACCCCCATTGTGTTTGATTATCATATATTGATTTGAAACACCAGAAGGGTTTATGATGATGGAGGGGTGACAGGCTATAAAATATACACCGTTTCATGTCTATAAATTATTAAATCAATTTTATCAGTTCAAATCACAAGTCTAATTATACTAAATTTCTTTGTGAATTTCCTTACAGTCAAAAACATATACCAAACCTGTTAAACTGTCTTTGCATCGGGAACTTTCGCTTTGTCGAATCCCCCTCACGCTTCTAGAGTGTTCTAGGTCTACCACGCGTGTTCGAGTCGTTTCGGGTCAAGTCAAAACAGTACGTTCCGCGGGTTCTAGAAGGCTGGTCGCAGTGTATAAAAGCGTCGCAACGTGACAGCTGCACAGATCAAAGACAACTTGCTTACGAAAGCCTCCGAGAGAGAGAGACGATACAAGCGAACACTCCATTTACTACTACCACTGCTGTACTTACACAGTTAATTGTCGTGAAGCAAGATGAGTTTGCTACCGCTTTTGCTCGAGCCATTCGTTGAAGAGAGGGCAGTTCGAGATCCCTGGACCGAAATGCGTCGTGACATGGATCGCATGAACCGCCAAATGCATCAAATGTACCATCACATGTTCCAAAACTACCCAGGGCAAGTGCGTGGAATGCAAGAAAACCACTTCCAAAACTACCCCATCGTGGAAGAGGATGGTAAGAAGAAATTGAAGTACGTCTTTGATGTTCATCAATTTAAGCCAGAGGAACTGGACGTTAAAACCAAAGGCAATCTAGTCACCGTCGAGGCCAAGCACGAAGAGAGCGGCGACGGAAAATCCCTTTTCCGCCAGTACTCCCGTACTTTCACTTTGCCAGAGGGCGTTGAACCGAAGAGTTTGACCTCTGCCCTTCGTCCAGACGGCATGCTGACCCTGGAAGCACCTGTTCCTGAAAACATGATCGAGGACAAGCCAAAGGAACACAAGATTGCAATCCAGCACACATAAACTGTATATATAAATTTGTACTGCACAGACTATCACCTTCCCCTCGATCTCTAATCTATGCATGTGTGACTGTTGAAATGCAGTTCTAAGCTACTGGGTACAGCTATCTACTATATACAGACTATAGACTGAGTGAAGTCTTGACTTGAGCCTTAACCATGTGAGATGTGCTTGAAATTTTGGATAGTAATTTTTTTTGCACAAGAAGTGACTGCTGTTAGCAGAGATATAACAATTATAATGGAATCATGATTTGATATTCTGTTTGATATTTCATTTTATTTTTTCATGATTAATCATAAAAGCTGCAGTATTAAGCTGAGTAAGGAGACTTAGCTGAAAGCAAATGATTCTTTGGCATTTCATACAACCCAACAAGATTTGAAGCTATAAACTTTTTTGTTTTTAGTTGTTGAAGTTATAATATATATCCATGTTAGGTGATTATAAAGTGTTTGTTTAAATGTTAGAACATGTGTTAAGAGAACAGATAAATGTTATTTTTGATTTCTATTCTTGCAATAAATTGATATTGTATAATATTATAAAGTGTCTTGTTTCTTGGTTTGTTAAAAGGGTTGGGGGGTTAATTTTTTAACTGCACGGAAAATATATCCTCTATGCGAGTATAGAATTTAATACTGGAAATTTATTCTGGCGTAAGCGAATAATCTTGTTTCCAACATTGGTTAGATTCAATAAGTAGTAAACTAGCCGCTTTTAACATGCAGCTTGCAGCTGAACAAGATCGGTGCGTGGCCTAGTGACCGCCGTTTGACCGAGATGTAGTGACCCAACGTGGCATATATAGGTTCCGTATTCTCTAAAGTCACACAGATCATTGCTTGATCAACCTGGTTAATGCACCTAAAGAAAAAGAAAACCATTCTTGTCTACCAAACACACACACACACACACGCACACACACACAGAGGCAAAAAAGACCCAATCATCAAAATCACATATGGGATTCGTTTAAAAAATCTCTGTCAGATTACAATTAATCACCTGAAACATGAAGTATAATATAATGATAGAATATTTTAACTTTAGTGAAATTATTTGTCGTGAGTTTGATTCTTTTTATGTTTTTGGCGAAACTATGTCCAAAACTTCTGATTCGCCTAAAATTTGTTGGTAGTGTAAATCTGGGTCAAGGCCAGTTAAGGCCTTGACTCCAGTTAACTGGTGCAAGGCTAATAACGCAGTGCACGTGTTTCTTACGATAACAGCTCACCTACCAAAACAAAATGATGAATCTCGAAGTGAGTGGATTTAATACTTTCTTGCAACAATAAGCGGCTAGTTAACATGGGAAAAGGTGTCTAAACCGCTAATGTTTGTTCTTTAATTCTCTCCGAATTTAACTGTAATTACGTGTACTGTAATTACTACATGTAGGTGCACCAATGAAGTGCACACCTGTGTGAGCATGGTTCGTACGAACTAATAATTACCTACATATTTTTTGTATCATAATGTCAAATATTCACAAATTGTACCTTGAACCACGCCCATGTAGTGTATGGTAGTAGCATTAGTGTGACACATGTTGCTGTAGACGTAGTGTAGTAGTTATAACCACCTTGTACATGTAATTTGATTTGTACATGTACTGTACGGTGTACTGTACTTATGTAATGAGAACTTTTTTATAATGCACATAATGCAATCCGAGATTCCACGGTTCATGTCAGGTCTACATAAAGTCACTTGTAGAAAACCCAAGGACACATAATGACCAGTTTAACGGTTTATTTGTTGAGGCTTTTTGTTCAGTAAACAAAGCTAACCCCTAGACTTACTACTAATTTTAAACTAATTTTAATGGAGTTGCTTGCTTGTGCACTCGATTCCTTATATGGCCTTACACGTAATTATTTAATGCAAGTGTTCTTGTGCAATTTGAATAATTAAGATGTGTATGCACCGCACACTAGTGCAGCATATGGATCCACCTAAGATAAGAAATTGGATATATAAGCTTTCAGAATTAATACTGTATATGAGAGAGGAGACTGAGAGATGATTTGGGAGAGCTAAGCAGAATGACGCGAGTTATGGGAGAGGTTTCCAAAGTTAGAGACTTCACGTAGAACATGTAGTTAGCGAGCGTCAACAAATAAACAGTTAAACTGGTAATTATGTGTCCTTATGTCTTCTTTTACGATTTTACGTAAAGCTGACATGGACCATGAAATATCGGAATTGTGTCCTGTATTAACAAATTTAGGTGTCATACTCATAGACATCTTAAGCACAGGCATGTATTGAACAAAGAGATCAAAGCAGGTCAACCAGCTTCATTATCCTAACACCTTGGGTAGACCATTAATAAATGAAATTATTTATCTTAATGTATGGTCGCAGCTAGTGTGGCATAACAATGGACAGGAACATATATATAGGCTTATCATGTTTATCTGAGCATGTCTTTTCAAGCTGTTACAACGTAGTATATTACAACTCTATGGGATTTGAAATGATCAGGTCGTCTATTCTTATGTAACATTCCCACACCGCCCTGCCCCTCCCTGTACCTAAACCAACCAGCAAAGCAGAGGACATAATCGGGCGCTTTTGCAACCTTCCCCCCAAGCTAAAAGTCAAATTCACAGATTAGCAGGCCTCCTTTTGTTTCCAAGGTACTTGTATAATCATCAACTTTTCTGTTTTCTACTTAATGTCAGAAGGAAGCATGTCATTCAGCGATCTACATAGTACTGTATGATAGTTTCGTTGGGAACAAGCCCGTAAATGGTCGATGTGAGTTTTCTACAGAGCCAAATGTTCACAAGAGTTGGGAGTTGAACAGACGATTGCATAAAGCAAAACAACATTTACTTATCAAAAATATGATCTTTTTGCTGCAATTGTTTGCTGTTGTGCTCTGTACTTGGAGGAGCAGAGAGCCAAGAGAGAACCAGCAGCACCTGAACTGCAGTGCCACCTATTGGTAGTTACCATGAACTACACCTGGCATATATTTATGTAGTATGTGACCAAATGCAGTCTGGGTATCTGAAATACAGTATTACCACCCAACTGTACCAAGTACACAAGTAAGTGTTTGATTTTTCTGTTTTTCTTAATTCATTCATGTGTTGATTTTGGTCAATATCTCTGGTTTGTACCTTTAGTTTGAAGATTATTGTAAAAGTTTAATTGTCAGACTATTTTTAAAGGTGTGCTATGGGCATTTGGAACTTTTCCTGTGTCTGCATATCATGCATAACTATTTTTCTATCCCTAGTCAAACCTTAAAAACCACTTTAAAAAATAAATAAACTTGGTGGAAAATACCTGATCGGATACCTTTAATAGAAAAGACATTGATCAAAGTCACTACTGATTAGAATTATGAAAAATGTTAAAAATCAAAGACTGGGAAGGTTGGTAAGGGTGGCTAGGGGCACTGTCTTTACCCAGATTCGAAGATGGAAAAAAAGCAATCTCACCCCATTATGTACCTCAAATCAATCAAACCCCCCCCCTCCCCCCCTGCACTGACCCTACTCCATTTTTAATTCTATCATTACACTTTTAGTTAAGACTATTACAAGGTAAAAATCATAAGTTAATTCCTATTGCTATCTAATCATAAGATGTTACAATAAGCACTTTTTTTTTAGGAATTGGAGCTCCAGTATTCTCCCAGTCGTTGGACCCAAAGATTCGAGACAACCAGTAAAGCTGTCCCAGACCATGTTCAGGTTCTTACAGAAGGTACATTATTTAAGGCACAAATAAAATATTAGACCTTTATGAGACAAAATATTATTGTCCAGGGATAGACAACTCTTTCCCCAAATCGCCTTATATATATGAACTGCAGGGGAGGAAAAGGTATAAGAATGTTTAACATAAGCTTTCAAGATAGAAGTTAAAGCCCAAGTTGATTTAATGGACCGTGGATTTTGAGTCCATCAGACATGCAGAAAAGTGGTTTCACAGATGGCTTATCATGAATCATCAGCAGCCAGCTGTAGCCAGCGACATCTTGTGAGGAATTTATGCAATATAATTGTAATGAAATGTGCCTTTAAAGCTGAATATTTGCAAAGGAAACATGGATTACATGTATAAAAGCAGCAACTGGTCTCACAGATTTAAGGATGCCACACAAGTGGTACCAAACCACAAAGCAACAGTGTCTTTAGGTTTGGTCTTGCTTTGCTTTAAAAGATTGGAAATGACTAATATAAGTCTTAACGGTTACCAGGTTTATCTTTCGCATTGCTTTTCAATCACCCAAGCCAGGGTTAATTGTACATTATAGCTAGTAGACTCTGCAAATAACTCATTACCGTCTAATGCTAGCCCTTGATGGATTTCTGTTATCCTGCATATCTTAACTTATAAAATGGATTTTTGTTTGGTATTAGCTGAAGTTAAAGTGAACATGACTTAGAGTCTGTGTTTGTTGTGTAATGCATATAGCGCTGATTCGTATCACATTCACCTGGCTGTCCTAAGGTGACCTACTGTAGATACAGCTTGACTGGCTATAGTCCTTTTCTCCCATTGTGAGGCTTGTAAGTGCTTATCATTCCTGT
>NW_019773625.1:754916-784344 GCF_001039355.2 Lingula anatina | reverse complement strand
TGGGAAGGGAAGGGAGTGGTTCATATTTCATAGAAGGGATTGTGTTTTTTCATGAATTATTCAACTTGCTGTGGGCAGTTCATTAAGGACTTTTTATATAGAAATAAAATAAATACACTTCGAATATGATATTAAAAAGTGCCACAAAGAGGTTAAATAGATGACTTTGAACTGCAGTCCATTTTTCACACGACAATCTGATACCTTGTCAGTGACCTTAACACCTGAGTGTGGTCTCGGTCACACACTGATAATAAGGTTTTAGTTCAAGCCAATCAGAACACCTTCCTTCTTTACATGCTTAGTTGTTTTTTATGTATCATATCAATATTGTCCTATTTTTTTCCAGACTGTCTGATTATTTTTGTAAGCATTACCACTGATAAAAAGAAAACCAGATTTGAATATATCTGTTCTATGCTAGTGATGTTTTTCAGTGTTATGAGTTACAAAGATACAATTATTTTTAAGACAATGGAGTCAAAGCGTATGAGTAAATTGAATTGTGTACTCTTAAGGTAAACACAGACTTGACATTTACAAGTTACATGGAATTTTTGAAACGTATTTTCTTCAATTTTTCCCTTCAATCTTTGTTATCTTGGAAGGTATATGTGTCCCAAAAGTGCCCTCTTGCAAATGGTATGCTATTGTACTCTAAAATGTTCCTGTATTTTAGTTGGTGAAGGCAACTGACAAATCCCTCCAATGGTGTTTTGGATCCAGCATACACAGATATTGCTGCCGCTGCCATTCACTGTAGGGGTGACACAAGCCTCATAAAGTTCCTCTGGAACCCTTAGTACTCTTATAGGCCACCGCGCCAGTGAAGTGAACATTTATTTATCTCTTCTGTAAAAAGCACATGGTTTCAGTGTTGTGCATGCGAATGCAAATGGTTCCTGTCCCACTACAGGCACAGGCATTGAGGCCACTTTCAGGGCCACCTGTCATGGTAACTGGCTGAAATTAGCCTGGCATTCACTAGTGTTCTAGATGCACACTTTTGAATGGCAATTTGCCTCTCATTTTGTAGAGCATGATAGGGTTTCTTTCTGGTTGTTATGACATAACTGTAGGAGCAAGCAGTCTTCTCGGCCTTAGTAGCCATAGTGTAGTGCCACCAGACGGGGCATGCCTTTGAAGCACCAGGCTTTGTTCCATGGGATTCACTTATATGTCTGCCGATGGCAGTTTGCTTCTCTCCATTCTGGTACAACTCAACAATACTATGGCATATTGCTGTCCAAGTTCTTATGGCCAGCTAAGGAAAATCTTCAAAATCTTCTGACTAGGTGTTGCAGAGATACAAAAGTATAGATACATGTACTTATACTTCTGAAATGCTGATCTTCTTTACTCTTTCTCAAACCAGCCAAAGAAAAACGCTCAGAGAAATTACCACATATTACATAATGTAGACATTCTTCGAAAAAGGTGACCAATTGAACCAACACACCTGGCTACACATATACCTGTTTACATTTCTCATGTGTGATCCACATTTTCTAAAAAGAAAGTATTTATTTCCAACACTTACCTCTTAAAATAAAATATTCTTCACTTACATATTGGGTCTGTATATTTACATATCAGTTCATGGATTTATTTCCTCAATATTGATAGGGAGTGAGAGAGCAAGGCAGAATCTGGAGCATAGCAGCATTGTATATGGAGAATCAGAGGAACAGAAGGTGGATGTTTTCTACCCAAGTGGCAATAAACAAGGTATAACAGTTTGAACAATCTGATATCTCTGGAAAAGCAAGAAATGTTAGGTGTTGGGTAGAATCTTGAAGGCCTTTATTCTCTTGGTTCTGTCAGTTTTTAAGAAATTTGATGTTTTTTTTCTAATACATTTTTATGGACAGACAAAGTGTGTTTAGACACATAGCCATCACTTCATCTGCTGTAGCTGTTGTCATGCACTTTCCTGGAATTTTTTCATTATATACACAACAAAGGGAAAACCTTGTTATTAGTTTTAATTATTTTCAAACTTACAGGATTCATAGGACTGAAATACGGCTTGTGTTCTATATGTTTCAATTTTTTTTTTTTTTTTTTCTTTCTTTTTTTTTAAATGTACGTCGCTGTAAAGAGGGCGACTCTGTGACTGCCAGTACATCAGAAGATACAGTGTCAGTGTATAATGCACTGGAATCACCAGTACATTTCATGTACATGTATTGTTAATGAACATCATTACCCCAGCCAGAAGAGAAACACTAATAGCTTTTAATAGCAGTCTATAAAGTCACTAGCCGGTGTAATTATTACAGTCCATGGTGATTTCCCATTATAGAAAAATATAAGGTACCACTCTACTCGTCTATTCATTGGTAGGTCGTATGATTAGAGTTACTAACATTATCATAATTTGGTGCTTGTGATATTGTTTTTGTCATATTTAAGNTAGGGACCTCCAAAGATGCATTTGAAGTCACAGGTTCGCCACAAAACCCGACCAAATGCCACCATACAGTTTCCATTAACATAACTTAAAGAAATACCAAGCGGCATTGTCTCATATTAAAAAAGACATTTGAGCGATTTTTTTTTTTTTTTTTTTTTTTGCTTTCTTATGCTGTTTATTTATTTATTTATTTATTTATTTATTTATTTATTTATTTATTTATTATAGGTCTCCCCATCTTTGTGTATATACATGGTGGCTATTGGCAGGATATGAGGTACATTAATAAAACAAAGAGGTGATGAGTATGAAGCCCCAGCAATCAGTCATCAGTTTTAGTTGCTTGCCATCTCCACATATCATGTCATAGTAAATTAATGAATTGATTTATGAATATGTGTTGTCTGTTGCTGTTATCACTGTTATCAACTTTTCCATCAGCTGCCTCTGTCATGACAAAAGCAGGGAGGCAGATACAGTATTGGCAAAGAGAGCAGTGTACAGGAATTTATGATTAGCTGACTCCATCATTACAAGTTACTTAACCTTTTAAAACATTCAAGTATTTTATGAATCCATTAATCTACTATTTAATCATGTTTTTAAATTTTGTTTTAGTTTGAAATATTATTTTGTTTCTTCTTCCAACAGCCTGTCTGTATCCAGTTTTATGGCAGAAACATTTGTTGGTTCTGGTGCCATTGTGGCCGTGGTTGGTTATGATCTTGCTCCAAAGGGTAGGAGGCATACATGCTCACACACAAATACACTCTTGTACACTTATAATATGCAGTGTGTTAATGCATATTTTTATGTAATTCATTTTATTTTCATTAAAAAATATCTAATCATTTTTTTTTATAAAAGATGAATTATTACCTTCCTTTTATCTAATGATTATTTTATGTGACAAAAACATTACAGATGTTTTCACATAGTACAGTGTAGAAGACACTATTTCTTTTTACACGATTAATTGTCAAATTATCTTAAAAATCAAATTTTTGTTTATTTCTTTGTTTATTTACATCTGACTGATTTTATTGATTGGTTGTAGTGAATATGGGTCAGATAATCAACCAGGTGAAGAAAGCTCTAGGATCAGTCATGTATTTGGCAAAGAAAAGAGAATCCAGGTAAGAAAGTTTTTTAAGTTTTATCAATAAGATCAGTTGTTTATAGTTCTAAAGAATTGTATTTACTGAAGTTTTAGTGATAATAATCACTTACTTTGGAACAAAAACAGCGTCGTACATTTTGCTCTTGTCACAATAATAGCATCATCAGGCAGAATGCCTACAGGTTGTTGAGTGTTGGTAGACCTGTCAGTAATTTATCAGAGGTGTCTTTAATCAGACTATTCTGTGTTGAATAATGCACAAAGGCAAAGAAAAGTGGGAGAAAATTCCGATATAATATCAAGGAAAAGAACTAAGTTTCTGTCTGACTTTTAAGGTTGTATAAGGGTTTCATAAGAAGTTATTCAAATTATAGTAACTTTTCTGATTTTTTTAATGAACCTTCCATATCTGCCTACACATTCAACATCACAGTTTATCCCGAATGTCAGCAATTTGTTTACTTGAACCTAGTTGTAACATAGACATTATCATGTATTTGTGTTAAATTTTTTAAAAAGAATAATGGTTATTTATGTTTAACATTTTCTTTTTCTGCTACCAGTGGAGTATATATTTGTGGTCACAGTGCAGGTGCCCACTTGGCTGCAATGATGCTCAGTGTCGACTGGATGGGGGAGTTTATGGAGAGCCCTGGATTCCTTAAAGGTAATTATACATTGTACAGAACATTTTTATATACATCTGTGATATCATATGTGAGAGAAGTTCAGTGTTGTGTGAAGAACATGCATTCACACACATGAACATGCATATGGAGAAGGGGGACAGTAGGAGAGTAGTTTTCATCCAAAATTTTGAATATTAAAATTAATAGATGGTATACAATATATAGTGAAAGGGGAAATATTTTTTTAAAAAATATTTTGAATTAAAAATCATTGGGCATTAACCCATAAGCATGCGTGGTTGTTTGCTTTAAATCCTTTGATTTAATTTTTTTGTCAAATGTTAAGGAGTATGGAGCTAAAGAAGATTAATAAAGCTTGCTTGAGTGTTGTTTTAGAACACTTACTAAATGTCCTGTGTGTGTCTATTAAGTTGTTTTTAATTTAACTGGAAATTTTTTTATTTTTTATACTTTCACATTATATTTGTGTAGGTGTGTTTCTTGTGTCTGGAATTTTTGATCTTCGCCCTCTTGTTGCCACATAC
This sequence comes from Lingula anatina, assembly GCF_001039355.2. The sequence goes on along the minus strand of NW_019773625.1, from coordinate 779,634 downwards.
GTTAATGAACCTCTTAAAATGACAGAGTAAGTAACACAAATATTAAGTATATACAGTAATGACATCTTTTCAGTGGGAGAAAACTGTGAATTTAACATAAACTACATTTCTTACAATTTCTTAAAACTAGAACATTCACATTGAGTGGTAGCAACAAAATTGAAACACAGGTTACCCTATCTTCAATTCTCTGCAGTAAAAGCACCACAGATGCTATATAGAAATATAATTTTTATGATTCAAAAAATATGTATCTGATGGATTTTTACTACCCTCTACCAGGGCGAGTGATAGATTTTTTTCAGATATTCACAGATATGTCTCTAGCTAGATAGATGGTCATTTAGGGCTCAACTCACCCTGTTGAGGAATCCCATGTGGAAACAATTATCTCTGCGCGCGCGCCAAAGGCTTTGTACTTGCTCTGCATGAGCTGAGCTTCACAACGATGTGATAACTGCTTGTTATGCAACCAGTCTAAGGCTTTTTTATCTGTCACAGAAGAGCAAGTGATTGAAGTCAGAGTAATTAACTGTCTTGATTGCTGTCACGCAGACTTAGACTGGACCTGCTAAGTGGCAGTGCCTGAGGGTGAGTTGAGCCCTAAATGACCATCTATCTAGCTAGAGACATATCTGTGAATATCTGTAAAAAATCTATCACTCGCCCTGGTAGAGGGTAGATTTTTACCACCTAAAAAAACCTGAGTCATTACTGTATCATATCATGCTTGGATATTATCTTTGACCACATGATTAAAGCCAAGATAAAGACAAAAGTGATGAAATGAAAAATATTGGTGTGATAGATGATTTTTGAAAAATATTGATGTGCTTGATGCAGCACAAAATACATTATTGATAAATTTGATAATTATGAGAACTTATCAGGTGTGCAATCCCTATACTTATGATGTGATTTTAATTTATAATCTTTGCAGGTATTGTACACAACAGCTTTGGACTTGATAAATATAAAATATTTATCACTGTCTATATTATTTGTTTTATTTAGTGAAGAAGCATGGACTCACAGTCCAATGAATCACCTGACAGACATCACGTGCAGGAAGTGCAAGGTGGTGGTATTGGTGGCAGAACACGACTCCCCTGAGTTCAGAAAGCAAGCCAAAGAGTATCATACAGTGAGTGACAATCTGTGCCTGTAATAATAATAGCTATAATAATGTATTTTTATGTGGTGCATTCCATTTAAAATCTCAGTGCGCCTTACAATTTAAGGCATTTAAAAAATAATAAAATGTACCTCTTTGCTAAATTGTTATCTTGTTAAACAAATTTTGAAAAACTCATTAGTACATAATATTTTGCTCAAAAGCAATTGAGACACACATACCCCATAAATGTGTTTATTTTTCTTTTGAACTTTAACATTAAATCTTTTGAACTTTAACATTAAATCTTGAACATCTTGCTAAATTTTTTGCATATTAAATTTTTTTCACGTGATCCATTGTTTGCTGTAACAGTTATGCTATTGCAGGCATTACAAGAGGCTGGTATGGCCACTCAGTTTGTAGATGTCCCTGGCGTGGACCACTTTGATGTGGTGGAGAAATTATCTGAACCTCAATACCAACTCACACAGGTATGTTCATGCGTTTTTTTGGTTGTGTGTGCATATTCGTACAATGTACAAATGTTTGCTTCTGCTCTTGTGTGAATAGTTTATACGTAAATGTGTTTAAGTCATTTTGGCCTAGGTTACTGTTTTGGTGTTAGTTACTCTATATGTGGACATGAAGGTTGGAGATATGAAGCATGTGTAATCATATAATGTTATTGTTAAGAGCCATTCAGAATGAGTTATGCTGACCTAGCTAGTGCGCCTCAACTCCACGGGGACTCTTGCTGAATACAATCAGAATTAAAAGACTAACACGCCTCCTCCTGGCATTGAGTAGAGCACAGCTGGTTATTGTAAAGTATGTTGGAAACAAGAAGTTTGTTGGCCCGTTTATCTGATTGCATTCACCAAGTGTCCCCATGAAGTTAGGTCGCACCAGCTAGGTCCACTTAACTCATTCTGAATGGCCTTTTATTTTAAAAAGTTTAACCAAAGTAGTTAGCTTAGCAATCATTGAGACCTGTTATAATAGGATAATTCTAATTAATCTCTGTTCATTGAAAAATCTTAATTTTTGCTTTGTATGCTTGGCCCTGACAGTTATTGTTTTTTCTCTAAAATATATAACACTATAAGAAATTTGTTAGTAGAGTGAAGTCATTTGGGATGCTTATATCTTTCAGCTCTATCTTGAGATGATGGGAATTCAGTAGTTTTTCTATAACATGAACAGCTTGAGTGGTAGAGGTGCTGACCAGCAGAAGTTTTAGCCAAGCAGTACAACTTGTATTAAAATAAGGGTCCGTGAAGTAGTTGGAATACTAACTGTGTGTGTAGTATTTGACATAATTTCCTCTCTGTTAGTAATAGAGACTAATAAGCATTAAAGTAAAATAGAAAATATATATATATATATATATATATATATATATATATATATATATATATATATATATATATTGTTTTTAAGAGAAATTACATGAAAAAACATAATGGTATGTTTTGTCTGTGCATAATGACATGAAGTGTTCTTGGTATTGCATTCTTGATAAAATGTATAGCCTTCAAAGCTCATAAAATCTTTTAATCATTCTATTTTATATATATATACATATACATATCAGGTTTACTAGATAAATGAGTGAATGGTGTTAGAAAGTGCCATACTCTTTGTTACTCTGTGCAAAAGCACTAAGTGAAATATTGTTAGAACAGCTGAAAAACAAAAAAAAAACTTTTTTTTAATTCTTTAAAGTTTTTATTTTCATTATTATGATTTTTATTAAAATTTTTAATATATTAATTCACTTATTTATTGAAAGATTAATAATCACCAGGGAGTGATGCAAGGCTCAAAAAAATATCTCAACTGCCGTCTTCAGTTCCAAATCAACAGGTATCTTTATTCAGTTTCAGTCAGATATTTATAATAAATTGCCAGTCAAAATAACAATCTTTCATGTGTACCTTTTTCATTTTCTGATGAGAAACTTTAGAAGGCAACCCTCACACACACCTAATGAATGCCATTACATCTTGTACTTTTGACATCATTCAGAACACAGGGACTCAGTTTTATACCAAATAAACTTTATAATATATATATGCTACTCTTCACAGACATGCTGAAACTGTCGGTCCGATCGGTCATGACCGGCAAAATTTGTCTGGACTGGTAAAAAATTGGACTTGGTGGGTCCAAAGGACCGAAAAGAGTTTTAAGAGCTGCAATTTTGAATTTATAGTCATCATTCGACACACTTCACTAATAAAATTGTATAGGACCCAAAGCGTGTTTTCCCTTCCATTTCAAACCTATCACATTCACAAACAAAGTAAGCTACCCTAATAATACTGGTAATATCTAACTCAAACGAATAGGGTTATTTTTGGTCTGACAAAAATCCATTCGGTCCGGCAAATTTTTCATTACTGCCGGTCCAAATGTCCGACCATTCTGAATAGTTTTCAGCATGTCAGTCTTCTTAGAAAAGTGATCCAGCAAATGTCAAACCATGTACACATTTAGTGCTCAATAAAGGTTATTATTACTATTATATGAACTATATTATTATAATTTTATATTTTTAACACAGGGTTATTAAAAAACAATAAAATAGACGGTCCAAGTCCAAGGATGTATGAAAGATAACTTCTTGCTTCAAAGTATCCAATCTAGAATTTTCCACCAAATTAACTTATGAATCTTTGCTCCGTCTACTTGAATTCCATGTTTCATGCTTTTTCTAATAAGATAATTTGGTTCAGAATGATGAGCCATTCACTTGGACAATCATGTCACTAGGAATGTACTATCAGAAGGTATTGTTGAATTCAGGTGCTTAAACTTTTAAGGTCATGAATTGGAAAAAAAAGTAGCTTTGCATAATTTTTTTTTATAAAGAAAATGACATTGGGGCATTTTGAAATGCAGACAGTATACCTTTGAGTGAAAACAAGACAAAAGATGTATTTTTAATCAAATGTTTTTTATTACAATACTGGGAATTATTCTAATAATGGAGACACATTCATGCACAGCATAAAACACCAATCCTTTCCAACATGCAGCAGTAGAGAATTTGTAATATGATAAAATAACTACACTTACTCTAGGAATAATCTGAAACTCAATTTCAAAAACTTTTAAACTACTAAATGACAAGTTAATGACAATGAAAGAAATTTATTGGTGCAAGACACTTCATTTAAACTTTTTGATTATGTTCAAGGCACCTTTCTTCATGCCCAAAGACACTTTTGTCTCTTTAATTCATTCAAAAACACAAATGGAGTTAAAATCAAAATTTTGAAATTTCATTCTGAACACTGTAAGTAAAATTTGTTGCTTTTCCTCCCAATTTAGAGACAGTTCTAATAATATGAAGTTTAATAAACATTTACGTAGTTCAAGAGTTGTAAATAACAAATTTAATTGGCCAAATATTTCNCTAGACTTATAATATGCAGTGTGTTAATGCATATTTTTATGTAATTCATTTTATTTTCATTAAAAAATATCTAATAATTTTTTTTATAAAAGATGAATTATTACCTTCCTTTTATCTAATGATTATTTTATGTGACAAAAACATTACAGATGTTTTCACATAGTACAGTGTAGAAGACACTATTTGTTTTACATGATTAATCGTCAAATTATCTTAAAAGTTAAGTTTTTGTTTATTTCTTTGTTTATTTGCATCTGACTGATTTTATTGATTGGTTGTAGTGAATATGGGTCAGATAATCAACCAGGTGAAGAAAGCTCTAGGATCAGTCATGTATTTGGCAAAGAAAAGAGAATCCAGGTAAGAAAGTTTTTTTTAGTTTTATCAATAAGGTTAGTTGTTTATAGTTCTAAAGAATTGTATTTACTGATGTTTTAGTGATAATAATCACTTACTTTGGAACAAAAACAGCGTTGTACCTTTTGCTATGTACCTTTTGCTCTTGTCACAATAATAGCATCATCAGGCAGAATGCCTACAGGTTGTTGAGTGTTGGTAGATCTGTGAACTATTCTCAGTAATTTATCAGAGGTGTCTTTCATCAGACTATCCTGTGTGTTGAATAATGCACAAAGGCAAAGAAAAGTGGGAGAAAATTCCGATATAATATCAAGGAAAAGAACTAACTTTCTGTCTGACCTTTAAGGTTGTATAAGGGTTTCATAAGAAGTTATTCAAATTATAGTAACTTTTCAGATTTTTTTAATGAACCTTCCATATCTGCCTACACATTCAACATCACAGTTTATCCCGAATGTCAGCAACTTGTTTACTTGAACCTAGTTGTAACATAGACATTATCATGTATTTGTGTTAAAATTTTTAAAAAGAATAATGGTTATTTATGTTGAACATTTTCTTTTTCTGCTACCAGTGGAGTATATATTTGTGGTCACAGTGCAGGTGCCCACTTGGCTGCAATGATGCTCAGTGTCGACTGGATGGGGGAGTTTATGGAGAGCCCTGGATTCCTTAAAGGTAATTATACATTGTACAGAACATTATATAATTTCATATGTGAGAGATGTTCAATGTTGTGTTAAAAACATGCATTCACACGCATGCACACGAAGTAGTGGGTTGTAGGAGAGAAGTTTTCATCTAAAATACACAGTTTTGAATATCAAAATTAATGGATGATACACAATATAAATTAAAAGGGGAAATAATTCAAGAGAAATATTTTAAATTGAAAATCATATTGGGCATTAACCCATAAGCATGCATGGTTGTTTGCTTTAAATCCTTTGATTTAATTTTTTTGTCAAATGTTAAGGAGTATGGAGCAAAAGAAGATTGATAAAGCTTGCTTGAGTGTTGTTTTAGAACACCTACTAAATGTCCTGTGTGTGTCTATCAAGGTGTTTTAAATTTAACTGGAACATTTTGTATGTTTTATGCTTTCACATTATATTTGTGTAGGTGTGTTTCTTGTGTCTGGAATTTTTGATCTTCGCCCTCTTGTTGCCACATATGTTAACGAACCTCTTAAAATGACAGAGTAAGTAACACAAATATTTAAGTATATACAGTAATGACATCTTTTCAGTGGGAGAAAACTGTGAATTTAACATAAACTACATTTCTTACAGTTTCTTAAAACTAGAACATTCCTATTGAGTGGTAGCAACAAAATTGAAACACAGGTTACCCTGTCTTCAATTCTATGCAGTAAAAGCACCACAGATGCTATATAGAAATATAATTTTTATGATTAAAAAAATATGTATCTGATGGATTTTTACTACCATCTACCAGGGTGAGTGATAGATTTTTTTCAGATATTCACAGATATGTCTCTAGCTAGATAGATGGTCATTTAGGGCTCAACTCACCCTGTTGAGGAATCCCATGTGGAAACAATTATCTCTGCGCGCGCGCCAAAGGCTTTGTACTTGCTCTGCATGAGCTGAGTTTCACAACGATGTGATAACTGCTTGTTACGCAACCAGTCTAAGGATTTTTTATCTGTCACAGAAGAGCAAGTGATTGAAGTNTATGTTAAAATGACCACTCAGCTTCGTTTCTAACACCACTGCACGTCACTTCCGGCACAATTCTGACCAATGCTGATCTTCTCCGGTTCCCTTTATTAACTGTCTTGATTGCTGTCACGCAGACTTAGACTGGACCTGCTAAGTGGCAGTGCCTGAGCAGTTATGCAAACAATTATCAGCCATGTAATCAGCCTTGAGATTTCTCAACAGGGTGAGTTGAGCCCTAAATGACCATCTATCTAGCTAGAGACATATCTGTGAATATCTGTAAAAAATCTATCACTCGCCCTGGTAGAGGGTAGATTTTTACCACCTAAAAAAACCCGAGTCATTACTGTATCATATCATGCTTGGATATTATCTTTGACCACATGATTAAAGCCAAGATAAAGACAAAAGTGATGAAATGAAAAATATTGGTGTGATAGATGATTTTTGAAAAATATTGATGTGCTTGATGCAGCACAAAATGCATGATTGATAAATTTGATAATTATGAGAACTTATCAGGTGTGCAATCCCTATACTTATGATGTGATTTTAATTTATAATCTTTGCAGGTATTGTACACAACAGCTTTGGACTTGATGAATATAAAATATTTATCACTTTATAATTTGTTTTATTTAGTGAAGAAGCATGGACTCACAGTCCAATGAATCACCTGACAGACATCACGTGCAGGAAGTGTAAGGTGGTGGTATTGGTGGCAGAACACGACTCCCCTGAGTTCAGAAAGCAAGCCAAAGAGTATCATACAGTGAGTGACAATCTGTGCCTGTAATAATAATAGCTATAATAATGTATTCTTATGTGGCACATTCCATTAAAAATCTCAATGCGCCTTACAATTTAAGGCATTTTAAAAATAATTAAATGTACCTCTATTGCTGAATCGTTTTCTCGTGAAACAAATTTTGAAAAATTTGTTTAGTACATAATAATTTGCTTTCAGATTTGAACTTTAACATTAAATATTGAACATTTTGCTATATTTTTTGCATATAAAATTTTTTCATGTGATACTTTTGTCCATTGTTTGCTGTAACAGTTATGCTATTGCAGGCATTACAAGAGGCTGGTATGGCCACTCAGTTTGTAGATGTCCCTGGCGTGGACCACTTTGATGTTGTGGAGAAGTTGTCTGAACCTCAATACCAACTCACACAGGTACGCTCATGCGTTTGCTTGTGTTCTCGTGTGAATAGTTTATAAGTAAATGTGTTTAAGTCATTTTGGGGTAAGTTACTGTATATGTTCATAGATATGAAGGTTGGAGATAAGAAGCATGTTTAATCATAATATTATTGCTAGGGGCCATTCAGAATGAGTTATGCTGACCTAATTAGGTGGCCTGTTTATCTAGTTGCATTCAGCAAGAGTCCCTATGAAGTTAGGTTGCACTAGCTAGGTCCACTTAACTCATTCTGAATGGCCCCTTATTTTAGAAGGTTTAACCATAATAGTTAGCTTAGTAATCATTGAGACTATAATAGGATAACTCTAATAATCTCTGTTCATTGAAAAATCTTATTTTTTTCTTCGTATATTTGGCCCTGAAAGTTATTGTTTTGTCTCTAAAATATATTACAGTATAAGAACTTTGTTGGTAGAGTGAAGTCATTTGGGATGCTTATGTCTTTCAGCTCTTTCTTGAGATGATGGGAATTCAGTAGTTTTTGTGTAACGTGAACAGCTTGAGTGGTAGAGGTGCTGACCAGTGGAAGTTTTAGCCAAGCAGTACAACTTGTATTAAAATAAGGGTCTGTGTGAAGTAGTTGGAATACTAACTGTGTGTGTAGTATTTGACATAATTTCCTCTCTGTTAGTAATAGAGACTAATAAGCATTAAAGTAAAATGGAAAAAAAAATATATATATATATATATATATATATATATATATATATATATATATATATATATATATATATATTGTTTTTAAGAGAAATTACATGAAAAAACATTATGGTATGTTTTGTCTGTGCATAATGACATGAAGTGTTCTTGGTATTGCATTCTTGATAAAATGTATAGCCTTCAAAGCTCATAAAATCTTTTAATCATTCTATTTTATATATATACATATACATATCAGGTTTACTAGATAAATGAGTGAATGGTGTTAGAAAGTGCCATACTCTTTGTTACTCTGTGCAAAAGCACTAAGTGAAATATTGTTAGAACAGCTGAAAAGCAAAAAAAAAACAAACTTTTTTTTAATTCTTTAAAGTTTTTATTTTCATTATTATGATTTTTATTAAAATTTTTAATATATTAATTCACTTATTTATTGAAAGATTAATAATTATCAGGGAGTGATGCAAGGCTCAAAAAAATAACTCAACTGCTATGCCGTCTTCAGTTCCAAATCAAAAGGTATCTTTATTCAGTTTCAGTCAGATATTTATAATAAATTGCCGGTCAAAATAACAATCTTTCATGTGTACCTTTTTCATTTTCTGATGAGAAACTTTAGAAGGCAACCCTCACACACACCTAATGAACGCCATTACATCTTGTACTTTTGACATCATTCAGAACACAGGGACTCAGTTTTATACCAAATAAACTTTATAATATATATATGCTACTCTTCACAGACATGCTGAAACTGTCGGTCCGATCGGTCATCACCGGCAAAATTTGTCTGGACTGGTAAAAAATTGGACTTGGTGGGTCCAAAGGACCGAAAAGAGTTTTTGAATTTATAGTCATCATTCGACACACTTCACTAATAAAATTGTATAGGACCCAAAGCGTGTTTTCCCTTCCATTTCAAACCTATCACATTCACAAACAAAGTAAGCTACCCTAATAATACTGGTAATATCTAACTCAAACGAATAGGGTTATTTTTGGTCCGACAAAAATCCATTCGGTCCGGCAAATTTTTCATTACTGCCGGTCCAAATGTCCGACCATTCTGAATAGTTTTCAGCATGTCAGTCTTCTTAGAAAAGTGATCCAGCAAATGTCAAACCATGTACACATTTAGTGCTCAATAAAGGTTATTATTACTATTATATGAACTATATTATTATAATTTTATATTTTTAACACAGGGTTATTAAAAAACAATAAAATAGACGGTCCAAGTCCAAGGATGTATGAAAGATAACTTCTTGCTTCAAAGTATCCAATCTAGAATTTTCCACCAAATTAACTTATGAATCTTTGCTCCGTCTACTTGAATTCCATGTTTCATGCTTTTTTTAATAAGATAATTTGGTTCAGAATGATGAGCCATTCACTTAGACAATCATGTCACTATGAATGTACTCTCAGAAGGTAATGTTGAATTCAGGTGCTTAAACTTTTAAGGTCATGAATTGGAAAAAAAAGTAGCTTTGCATAATTTTTTTTATAAAGAAAATGACATTGGGGCATTTTGAAATGCTGGCAGTATACCTTTGAGTGAAAACAAGACAAAAGACGTATTTTTAATCAAATGTATTTTTATTACAATACTGGGAATTATTCTAATAATGGAGACACATTCATGCACAGCATAAAACACCAATCTTTTCCAACATGCAGCAGTAGAGAATTTGTAATATGATAAAATAACTACACTTACTCTAGGAATAATCTGAAACTCAATTTCAAAAACTTTTAAACTACTAAATGACAAGTTAATGACAATGAAAGAAATTTATTGGTGCAAGACACTTCATTTAAACTTTTTGATTATGTTCAAGGCACCTTTCTTCATGCCCAAAGACACTTTTGTCTCTTTAATTCATTCAAAAACACAAATGGAGTTAAAATCAAAATTTTGAAATTTCATTCTGAACACTGTAAGTAAAATTTGTTGCTTTTCCTCCCAATTTTGAGACAGTTCTAATAATATGAAGTTTAATAAACATTTACGTATTTCAAGAGTTGTAAATATGGTGTATTAAAGTCAAACAAATTTAATTGGCCAAATATTTTCAGATAAAAATCTGTCAGCCCTTTTGACTGAAATTTCTTTTAAAAATAAAACTGATGTCTTACCCATCATTGACCTGGCTAGCCATATAATTAATAGAAAGTTACGTTGTAAAACATGTCTTGTATAAAGTGATTATGTCACTATGTCAGTTCAGTCTGCAAAATGATATTCTGTAACAGAAAATGTTCGTTGATTGATAATGTGATATTTGTTCTATTTTGATGCTGTCTTTGTTATCAATAGTGGACCTCCTTTCTCTCTCTTTTAATCTATTCTATTCGAACACTGTTGATAACAATTGAAAGACAGTTTACCTGGGAAATAGGAAATTATTCTATGTACAAAAAAAAAGTATCATTCTAGTAAGTGAACAGCAGTAAATTCGAATATCCAATACAAATTAATTACCCAATAAAAATGTAACAAAAACTAAATTCTTGATAAATAAACATCTAGGTACATGTACGTAAAACAATCAGTAAAGCTGTATCTAGTTCTATCGTTGTTACTATCAAAACAAAATTGCACAAAAAAAAAGTATGACATTTGAGATCCATAACTAAAAATATGTTATCACTTAAATGCAACTTTTAATAGTCATCCCTTCAAAAATTAACAACAAGGTTTTTCAATCTACAAGTGGGTTTACCATGCAAATATCTTTACAGAAATACAATATGTCATACTAATGCATTCTAACTTCTCTCTGCTTTGGTACATGTACTACATGATTATCATGTACATTTGACACAGACTGATCACGCTGATGTCAAATTGGTCCATTTGAAACTTATAGTTAAAACTTTACACAACTGCTGACCTCTTAATATGATGCTGCACACAAAAAGACTAGATTTGTTACTACGCTCATATAAATAACCCAATATTTTACAGTTTCAAAAAAAGTAGGAACTCTTGGGGGCTAAAATATTTCAGAGTAAGACTTCGGGTTGTGCAAATGCCCCCAAAACTTAAAGGAATACTGTACACACCTGACAAAGTTAGAAATTTGTGTGGGGTACTAGATTTATAGGTTATGATTTTGTTCTGTGGTGAAACGGTCTTTACCACTATAGCAACTCCAACACTGTTGACAACACTGGACAAAGACAAGTTATTAAGATGTCTTATATAATTACTTCATTTAGCACCATTCATAAGAAATACACTTACAATAAAAGGTAAAATGATCTTGACCTTAAAGTACATATATGTCACCTTTGACTCTTGACCCTAATCTTGACCCTTCACACCAAACCAGAGGGCAACTCTTCTCGTAGCTTCTTGGCATAGAGAGAGGCCCACTGTGTCAGGCGACAGTTGCACAAGAAAGTGATGGCATTACGGCAATATCCTTGATGAAATGGGTTCAGCTCCTCATCCAAGTTACGCAGGTAGGTGATTCTTTCTCGACTGACCAGTTCCCAAGTCGTCATGTTAGTCAGCATTAAGTAAGAGTGGAAGGTCAGCAAGCCGGTCACTGTGAGACCCCCCACTATCAGGATTAGGATGTCCAGAACAAACAGCACATTGAGGTTGAACCATTCATTCCATTCCTCCGTGTGCACTATGGCTTTCCTAAAATTACGACAAGAAGTTAAAAATTTCATAGTAGCAGTAGTAACATAAAAGAAAGTTTAATAATAATACATAAAATAATAATTTTAAATTTTGATTAACAAGGATTTCAAGATGTGTATACTGTTGGTTTTAACCATCAACCAGATGATGCACTTTAGTATCAAGATGCATGAGCCGTGGTAATTTTTAAAGATCCGTCATTATTGTTATCAACATCAACGGAAGTTATCATTAAATATAACTTTCATTAATATTTAATTTATAAATATCATTTTGACATCACACTGGTAAGACATCACTTACATGAGAGTGAATTAAACCTGGACAATAAAGTTGCATTCACAATTAATCTATCATACTGGCTTGTGCACACTATCTCCCGGGGACTCTTGCTGAATGCAATCAGATAAACAGATTAACACACCTCCTCCTGGCATTGAGTAGCAAACAAAAATGCTGGCGGTTATATGCGTACCAGCATGTTGGAAACAAGAGTAGGTGTGTCAGTCTGTTTGTCTGATTGCATTTAAGGAGGGTTCCTGTGGAGTTAGTGCACACTATCAAGAAGTCTGAACAATAAGTTCTATTTGAATGCAACCTAAGCTGACCATTTGACCAGTCCCCTTACCAAGCAATATACAATGTCCACCATATGATGACAGCCTTGGAGAAGAGGAAGAGCCAGAAGTATTTGTGATTCTTTTCTCCCACACAAGTTTCCAGCCAGGGGCAGTGATGGTCGTATTTGTACACACACCTGTCGCAGTCTTCGCAGTGCCGAGCTCGCATGGGTTGCTGGAGAGATCAATTAGCTTATTTTAAATAAAAAATGTCTTCATACAACCTTTTGCAAAAAGGATCTCCATATAAACATTTTCAGTCGTGAGAGCTGATGAATTCCTCAGCTGTAACACTGTCAAGATCTGTTTGCATAAAATAATACAGGTAAGTGTCTTTGAAGATTAAAATTACTGAAAATGTATTATGCTATAAATTATGCTGTACCCAAGATATTAACAAACCCCTGAAAGTTATTGCATTATTGCTATTTTTGCCACTTCATAAGGACTGAAAGATATGATAAACAATGGCAAGGAACAATAATTTGTAATAAATGAAAATTCAAACATGAGCAGGACTTCATTTGACAAGCTGCTGTATAGATACTGAAAAGAACTGGACTTCGTGCATTTTGTTTTGTATAGATATATAGATAATTAAGTTATGCATGATTTATGAAATTATGACACAACCTGTTGCTTTTGCACAGAAAATGAAGTAGAGCATATGGCTCCATGAAAAAAGTTAATCTGCAGATTGTGCAGAAATAAAATTCTACTTTTTGACATACATGTACTTTGTAATACCTGTTTCTTTTTTTCTTTTTAGGGAGGGGATATAAACAGCCAATATTATCAAAACTATCATTTCCCATTTTACTTCAATCCACACTTCATCCATTCTTCATTTCTTTCTTTTCTTTTACCTCAATATTACAAAATCCACACTTCCTCAGCTTGACTGGGGCCTCACTGTCTTTAGAGATCTTTAACATGGTGCTGTTCTCTGCACTGTCAACATCATCTTCCTCTTCTTCATCTGAACTCAGGTCTGATGTACTGGTTAGAGACTTCTGGAAAATAAATGACAGCCCAGTTTAATACATATCATTAATTCAGTCAATTTATTTATTCATTCATATGAGCAATTGTGTGAATCAAAGTGATTTCTTTCAATTAAAAGAGCTATTATATTACAAATCAAAATCTAGTTCACTGCAAAGCTGAGGTTCAAGTGGAATAAAGTAATATAAAAACACAATAAATAGTAACTGCTTTAAAGAGAAGATATTGTGGTGTAAAAATGTTGTTTTTTCTAGATTTTTTCTAGACGTGTTATCCAAAATTATATCTTTATATTGTTTATATATTTATTAAATATCCATGTTTATCAATTATAATCACCATTTCTGTGGTACATTTGCTTACAATAAAGTTGTAAATGATAATAATATCATATAAAGTATTCATTTATTATTATCTACCTTCCTGTTCACTGGCACATATCCAGGGTCCATAAAACAAGCAGTGTAGTACATGGCAAGTGAAAACATAAGCAGCAGTAGGTAGCCTATCCCATACGCTAGGTCCTCTTGGAGTATCAGAGATTTGTGTAAAACTGGGATAAAAAAAAACAAAAAAAATTTTACCAGCTGGTGCCATTCACAATTTCATTTTGCTGTTTTCACTTAAGCTTCAAGAAGACATAAAAGGTGTATGTCATTTGTGCTCAGTCTACAAAACAAATAAATAACAAATTAAAAAGACTACAGTTTAAGTGAACACATTTGACACAGTTTTTGATAATATCTCAGAGAACATTTTCTAAAAATTATTTTTGAATCTTCCTTTGAAATGTACGTCGGTTCACCGATTACTTTATTTTTCTTATAATTCACGCCTACATGTAGATGCAATGATGGATTTTTTTTAATCAAAATTAAAACTGCTAAACAAAATTTAACATGTATTTAACTCTGACAGTGTGTGAAGGAATAAGAAGTTGTAGTTTTCAGTTGTGTTATTACGTTAAACTGTTGATGTTATGGCAAATAAACTTACTGGAATCCTTGAAAATCAGCGTAGCTGGTACCCCAACAGAAAGCCCTGTGTGAGCGAGTCGCACGAGAACATGTGTTCCACATCGAATCCTCCTACATAATGCTGACAAACATGAGCAAACCCCCATTTTTATCTTCTTCAGCGGAGTAGGTAAGGAACAACAGCAGTAACGCTGACAGCACCGCCAGCAGTGCGAAATCAGTGACAACGTCACAGACACTTTGGTTAATAACCGAACAAGCACCTTTCTAAACAATATGTAAGATTAATCCCTGAAGTTATCTGCAAATTGTCAAATTTAGAAGCACAATCACAAGCTACATCATGAAAATCACGCGTTTTTGCACAAAAATTTGACAGATTTCTCACTTCCGTTCACCATGTTGACAAATACGAGACTTTACGAGATTTTGCTTTATTAAGTTTTTTCAAAGAGCTGGGTCTTCATTAAAACACTTGTTTGAATGGTCTGGTATGTTCTCTGACATGGCAACTTTGCATCTTAGCATAAGAGAGTATTAATTACTGTTCTTTTCAAAGAGATATGAATGTTTGTCAAATTAGGTCACATGATCTCGCCACGAGATTTGATCGTACTCTCTTTCCACGTTGAAGAGACTGTGTCGGAGGGTTACCTTATGTGTGAACAATATCAAGTTGAAATACTGCAAGTTTAAAATGGGGAGAACTGTGCTTGCAGAGGAAAGGCTAGAAAATTACATTCAGCAACTTTATGGAGAAAAACAGGAGTGTTTAGTGGGATTGATTATTGGTCAGGTAACATTACTAGTAGTACATAACATACATGTACTGTACAGTACAAGTAGCTAACTGTTGTGTACAGCACATTCACTGCTGAGCATTGCAGCAGTGTTTATTCTAACTAGTTTAGTATTAATTACCTTACAGCAAAGTGTCAGTGACTATAATGCTATCAGCAAAGTATACTTTCTCAAATTGCCTTGAATACGATTTCCTTTTTCAAGTGACTTTTATTTAAAAGGTGAAAATATACTAGTACTGAGTATACTAAACGCAAACACAAGCATATATGTGGTCAATTAAGGCATGGATCACATTTATGATATACACTATTCCACCAGGACTGTGGGATAATTATTATAACACTGTCATAATGAAATACTGTTATTGTCATTGTATACAATGCAAAAGATGTCAATTTTTTTTTTTTTTTTTTTTTTTTGTTATAATTTATTCCTTTATTTATTCAGCTGACCAGCCAGAGAGACTATGTAATACATATGGCACGTACGCCACCTCCAGAGGAGGAAGAAGACAAAGATGAGACCGGAAAAACAAAGTCTTCTATGCCACCTTTGGATAAGACCAGTGAACACTGGGTTGTGACCCATGCAAAGCAGGTGCCTGATAATTTGTATTTGATAATTTGTATTTTGTATTTGATATATATATATATTAAAGAGTATGAGAATCCTGAAATTAACTTTGCTTATTTTAGAATTTTTAATTGGATAATGTTATGAAGATAATTACTCAGTTAATTTTTGGTAGACCTATTAAAAAAGTATATTTTGAATTCACCTGTGCATTTTTATGTTGTAGTTTGTATAAATTTATGAAAAAAGAATAAATTCTACATTTATTTATCTTTGAAACATTTTAAAGATCTTTAGCTCCAAATATTATAACCTCATACAGCTAACTGGTTGTATTTTAGAAAGTTGTATGAGCAAATGAATTAGTATGATCATGTAATGAGAGAGTTTTTCTAATATTTGCAGGTCGTTCGTATGTTACCAGGGAGTATGGATGTCATTGGAATCTTCGCCATGGCCCCTCCAGACATGATGCAGAAAGCACAGGCAAAACTTAGACAGGTTTGGGACTTAATGATAACTGTAGTAATTGTTTGGATTGTTTCCCTAGTTAGTGCCAAGTATTGTATGCATCTGATGAATTTAATATGTCATCATGTGTTGGAATGTGCACTGTCTTGCTATTAGCTTTAAATTGCACACAGTTGTCTTTTATCTCTTTTGAATATTTTATGTATCAGATAGAAGAAAAATTTATTTTATTCATTTGATTATGATAAAAAATTACATATATTTTCAGCTTATTTTTGCAATTCACAAAGCTCTCAGCAAAGCTCAGAATCTTTACAACAGGGACCCCCCTACCACTGACAGGGTGCTACTGCAGATATGCAATACAACCAGAAAGTATCCTTTTCCACAAACCTTTTTTCAGTTTGCCAGGATTGTGCCAAGAGAATTATTTGACTGAAGTATTTTAATAATAAAGCAACAAAAAATGAGCTTAACTGTGTGAAACAGATAAAAATAAGAACTCAGAATATATTATTCTGTGATTAAATTTGTTCATTTTTTTTTCAATATTGGACACATAAAATGCAACTCAAGAAAGGACTTCCATATGCTCTTTTGGAAGTATTTAATGCTGAAGTATCTCTGTTGTAAAATGTAACTGATTATAATATCATTGGGGTTGACCTTCCCACCTTCATGAATTTCACTGTTGTAAAAAAATGTTTAATGTCCTTATCACATAATATATGGTTCACTTTTCTGTTTACCACCATTTTGACTGGTCTTAAAATGTAATAATGCTAAGGGGGGTTTACTTCTTTTCATAAGTTTGCTTCAAGTTGTTTGGACCAATGAGAATTGATCTGGTCAAGAAGTTGTAAGGAAGGTCTCTACAACTTCTTGATCTGGTTAAGTGCCTGCGTCAAGCACAAGAACTCTGTTTAGATGAATCTCCCATGTAATAGCCAGGCCATCAAGTTGTCAGTCTCTCAATATGGTGTGAAACAAAACCATGTATTGCACAATATGGAAAAGGCTTTATGCATTGGTATAGTTTGTTCAGCTGTATTTCCTTAATCAGTGCCCCACAGACTGACATGTAGAACTTTTGATGTGGCAGATCATAAGGTAAAAAGACTACTGTATAAGAACATTTTGATTAGAATTCAGTGGAAAACATACAGCTAAGATAAATGGGCAAAAGCAATATATTTCTCTCTTTGGTGGTAGAAACACCTGAAAGTTATTTCTAATCAAATGCACAGGTACATTTTATGAAAAGTAAAAAATGTAAACTGGTGTAGAAATATGCAGCTAAGAAGGTTGTCATGAGTGAAATTTTACCTTAATATTTTTCCAAATTGACATGTGTAATAACTTTTGGCATTGCAAATGAAAGATGTACTGCTTCTTTTAAAAGCCATGGATGTTTAAACCAGGATTGGTATTGCAAATGAAACATCATTTATTTCTTTTAAAAATGACCCATGTTAAACCCTGACTGTTTTCAGTGTACAACCAAGCCAGCTGAGTGGAAGTTTTCATCATTCCTTGATGGCTGGTCCAGAGTGGAAACCAGTCTGTCAGTGAATACAAGCATTCCTGTGCCGATTGAGAAAATGAGTTCAGACCTAGAGAAACAAATTCATGTAAGGTTTTGAAATTTTGGACGATTTCTTTGGAATAGTTGAAAAATGAAATATTTTCAGAAGTTCCCAATGTATGCTTTAAGGAATATAGGGAATTTGTTGTTATCACAGGAAAGTTAACCACACTGAATTAAGTTACTAAATGAGCTGTCTGTCATAAGTTCACTAAGAAATATTTGCATTGTTTCAGATGGGTCTGGCTCCATTCTGTGATAGGATATGGAATTCTTTAGGTACTATCGATGGTCAGTTCTGCGATGTAAAACGTCTGCTTGATACTTCTTCAGAAACACAGAAGAAAGGAAAGAGAGACAAAACATCAGCTAATATTTCAATGAAAAAATTTAATGTAGATTTACTCATGCAAATGGTGAGTTTGAATGTTAATGTGAAATATGCATCTTAATTTTATTGGACTGATTTAATAGATAAATGAAAGATTTTGTCTGTATTTTATTATTAAATATTTCTATCTTTTGCATTTAAATGTTAAAACACTGAAGGAATTTAGAGAGACGGATGAATATGGCAGTTTTTAAAAACTCATTTCATTGTTTTAATTCCTTGAGTCAGTTTGAGAAACTACTTTATTTTTTTAATGTTGCTGAAATATTCCAATGAACATTTTTTTAAATTTAACCTTCAGTGTTGCTGTGTGATGGCATTTATTTATTTATTTATTTATTTATTTATTTATTTATTTACAGTCTTCAGGCAGCACAACAGAGCCTACTGTGACTTCCTGTGGAGCCACCATGTTAATTAGGGGTCGTATAGTTGGAAGAGCATTCCTACCTCACAAGGCAACAGTAGAGGATGCTCTGAAGGTAGGGAGCACTTCTTATTGTGGTGTCACAACTAACGCATCCCATTGTGTTGTCACAACTTGCATGTTTCGTAGAATCTGTAAATCTTTACTGAATATTTTTTCAGTAATATACTGTAAAGCACATTCAGTTTTGGTATAACAACTAGCATAGGACTCACAACAGTATTAAGAATGTCTTTAATTATATTTACAAACAAGGAGCAGTTATAGATGACTGTTAAGTTATGTAAAATATCTTTGTGTCTATGAAATAGTAATATTTTGTATTTCATCTCCGTCTTTCCACAGGCTATCAAGACAGACCTGATACGGAGTCTAATATCCAGGTGTGATTTACTTTGTGAAGACCTACTGCAGAGTGAGGAGGAGCAGGGTGAGCAAGAGTTTGTATGTGGATTGCTGAAACTACTTTGACATTGACTTGGTTTTAAAGATTTTTCATTTGTGAAACAGTAAAAAGAATAATGTTGTTCATTTCTTAAAATAAAAAATAACCACACAGACTACTGTTGTAATTGTTATTGTTATTATCATTGATTTTCATGTTGGAAATTTTGCCTATCTACTCTATTTTAATCTAAATGAAATTGATTCCCAAATTCTTATAGAAACCCCAGTTATATTTATTGCTTTCAGATCCTAAAATTCTATATGAGACCCCAGTGCGGATATTCACAAAGCTTGGCTCCACCCCACTCACAATGTGTGACTACATATTTCAAGATGAGAAACTTCAGGATGTGATTGACAGGAACTCTGAATTAATGGAACTTCATCTGACAGATGAGCAAGTGGAGTTGGACTTTGAGAGAATTCCAGGTATTTTTATGAAAAATTAGTTGGAAGTATTGTATTGACTTGTGGTCAGGGGTGCAAGGGAATATTGGCATACTGAATCAGCAAGAATCAGAATTATTTTCAGTTTGGATTTCAGGCCTTTTTATCAAAATGGTTGGTATCTGTTAAGAATCTGAAAATCATCAATTTCCATCCTCTCAAAAAAAAGGGGGGGGGGAGGTGGAGCAAAAGAAAGTCCTCAACCAAACATTTACTCAATATTTATTGTGTATATAGAATGTTAGTTATTATTTTGTATTTATTTGAACATTTCAGAGGAGAATGAACTGGTAAAACCAGAGAAGAGGCGTAGGACTGTGTCTGGTTCATTTACAGAACATAAAGCTAGTTCACAGAATTCAGTCATAGGTGAGTAGTGACAACTAGTTCAATATGTCCAGGTGATTTGAGTCTATAGCTGTAAGATACAGTAAACACCTATGATTTAACTCTTAACACTTTGGAACTGAAAATTTTATTGGAGTTAAATGAAGATTCAAGGCAATCTTTAAATTCTGACTGATGCCAAAATAGAAAAATCTGCTCCACAAGTTTTGGCAAAGTCTTCTGCAGTTTTTACCCGTCACTAAAATGCATATAACAAAGGCCTTGTTTTATAGTAGCCACTAATTTAGAAAGACAGCAGTGTTACTTTGATAATGTTATTAACATTTATTTTTTAAAAAATGCAAAACTTGTTATTGAATTGTTAAAAACTTGGAATGACCCGGAGAAGACACAGGCATTAATTTTGAGAAATATCGTTTCAACACAATTAATGCCATAAGACCTGGTGTGTAATACATGAATGAGGAGCAAACAGTAGTGATTTATGTCATATAATTGTTGAACTGATGGTCTGTGAAGGTGTCCTCACAGGCTGTGTAATTCTTTGAATGTTCCACATTTCAGGAGTGGCCATCAGTGGGGTAGTGGCCATCATTGGAGTGGTTGTATCATACCTATACTTTCAGCAGGAATGATATAAAGAACTTTCTCAGGATATGAATATTTATTGTGGAGCCAGAGGGGACATGGATTATTGTGTTGATTCAGTGTTTGCGGCATATCTGGAGAGGGTTTATATAACACACTGATGCTTGTCAGAACTTAGCATCTTTCAAGGGAAATGAAATATTTTTTATATCTTTACATTTATGTTACAAAGATGTGGATGTTTTTATTTAGCATTTGGAGCAGAACTAGGAATGGGGCATTACCCTGATGGTCTAACAGGAATGATGTTGGTTGGAAAATTGTTTAAAAATGCTGGGATTTAAGTGGACATCAAAACCAGGTTAACCCCATTATAATTGAAGCTAATCATGTGAGTCTTTTCAGTTATTAGCTATTATTTCTGCTTTGGGTCAGTTGGTTCCTAAATTGTTTTTGTTACATACTGTTAATATTAAGTGCTGATGGAATTAGTGAATCATATTAAAGGCCACAAGGAGAACACAAGAAAATGATTCGACAAATAACAGACTTCTTGTTTTGATAAGACCAGTTTTTATTTTGGTGACTTTCATCATGGCATAATATATTTATGAAATTTTATTAATTATTTTCAGGGATAGGGGGCATTTTCGTTCCAAGTTTCATACTATATTAAACAATTATTTTGCCAGATAGATTTGTTATTGGATTAAGATCAATTTTCAAGACTTGACTTATTGATGTCAGTTTTGCTATGGTTATCAGTTGCTGATATGGATCTAAACATGTAAAGTGTTAGTTTGGATGTTTTGAATATTTTCTTTGTGCCTGTAATGAGAGTACCATCATGTTGATGCATCTTAATTGTATATCTTGTGGAAACAAAGGGGCTTTGGATTTATTTGTTGTATTTGAAAGAACAAGAAGAAAACAGCATTTTGTTCAATACACACATTTATTACTCATTTCAGCATATTGCTGATATTACAAAAAGGTCTATTAGTATTATCTATGGTATAAAAATGTTCATGGATCCAAGGATTTCTATATACTAATTGAAGTGAAGTTTAGTGACAGTATAGTTACTTTGGAACAAAAATAACAGGTCTACAAACACCCAACAACCTGTACGGCTTGATGATGTTCTTTTGACAGGGGCCACACATGGCTGTTCATAAACTTGATCCATAGTAAGTGATAACTATCACTTGAAATCAGACTTACGTAGGATTTTTTCTGGGACCAACCATCCCAAATGTGCCAAACAATGTAAAAACATTCACTTCTACCATGTATAAACTTCATGCTAATTGGAAAGATGGAAAATTTAAATTATTGGTTAATCTGTCTAACAGATACTTTTGAACTGTTCAAAACTTTTAATGTGTGTACACTCTTCTGGGAAGGGAATGATGTGGAAATATAGATAAGAATTAAAAATAAAAGAATGAGACAAAATTAATGTGCCTTTTTTTATATTATATTTGCTGTCTAGTTCCCCTTGGTATCCATGCTCAACTGATGGTTCTCTCCACTGAATGTAAACAGCACTTAATTACTCTCAATTTTGGATTTTCAATCAGAGGTTGAAGAGCAGAAAATGCCACAGCCGAGAGTAATTTTCGTGTTCATTGGATGAAGAGGTAACTTGAGGATCACAACCTGTAAGCACTGGCACCTACAATAAAATTTAAAGATAAAACATTTAAATCATTTCACATCTATCTACCTACCTATCTCATTATGTACGGAAGAAATACTGGATTTATTCTCAAAAGGTCAGATACAACACTCCACAACATGTACCATGCAACAGTTGTAAAATCTCTGGTACTTTACACACAACTTGACTCAGTTTCTTTCAATTTTCTTACAATCAACATCTTACCTTACAAAAAAGTAAGATTGAAAACGTTTTTCTTCTGCCTTCACAGTGGATAACCAAAACATAAATAATCTGAAAAAGAAAGGGCATGCAAGTTAATGTCCCTAACTAAAGGCCAATAAGAAGTGAACACTGCAGTAAAGCAGTGAAAAATTCACATGCTGTGACCCAGAAGAATGGTGCTTCTCGAGTACTAAAAAGTATCAAAATTACTTTTTCCTATCAGATCACTATTTAACCTTTGTTAAATATCCTTTCCACAATATATAGAAAACAATTAAATATCCCCCAAAACAGCATATCTTCATTTTTGTTGTTTTTCAGTTTATTTACAATTACATAAACTGAAAAGCAACAACAAAAATGTTTTCTTTTCTTTATAGTTATGGCCATTAAGGAAGAATCAGCATTATGCTGTGTTAAACTAATGGCTTATTTATTTACTCACATCAGTATCATATAAAGACAGTAATGATTATGCCAAGAAGCTGTAACTAGACTGGATAAAGTCTTCAGGTGTTTTCCTTCTGCTCTGCAAATGGCTCGTTAAGTCTGGCCCATATATCTTCTGGGTTATCTTGTAATGTGGGAAGGTCTTTCATAATATTGCCTATCAGGGTCAGAGGATCCTAGAACAAATAAATAGGAAAAAAGTTTTTTGATTGTTAGGTGTTGATGTATTTTCTATTGAATAAACAATAGTGATGTCGTTTTATTATCACATCCATCATTCTGAGCTTAGTAATGTTTTAAATTAATAATTTTAATATTTTCTGCTGATATACATGCTGTGGACACAAGTAGGCAACTCACTCATATCAGTACACCTGAGAAAAACAATTTAATTCTTTGTCAGTTACAATGCCCATTACAATTCTTGCTTACCCTCAAATACAAATGCTCCTCTAGTTTTTCTTGTACTGCTTTATTGTGAACAATGGACAGTTTTTGTTTTAAAAATTCGATCCTCGAAGCTTCTTCATTATGTTTCCTAATGTATAAAAAATAAATTAGTTTGAATTAGGACTTTGCAATTACATAGTTCTTGCAATTGTATTGCATTGTGCTGTATTACATTAGATTTTAAAACACAAATGTGAGCTTGAAAAAGAGAAAGACGGAGGGAGGGAAGTATGGGGAAAGAGATACTCACAGACATGCCTGACATGTGTTAACATCATGAATTTCAGCTGAGGAAGCCTAAAAAAGATTTTTTCAATCATAAAACAATATTTATTTGAGCAGCAATAGAAAACTAGTTCAATATTTTTGAAGAATGGCATTAAAAACTTAAAGAATAATATAACAATGCTAATGAAGATAATTCATTACTGACTGTGAACACACCTACTAGTAAATTACCCACTATTTAGTACAAGGCATTTCCTAAATTAACATCTACTTGTTTTTTTTTCTTTTATTTATTTATTTTTGGTGATATACTACCTGCTTCAAATCATGCATAAAATTGTCCATCTTCAGTCTCTGCAAGGCAGAACCAAATGGAACTGTTATGTCACCAGCTGCTCCTGGATTCTCATCTCTGAATTCCAACTTTTCTGAAGTCGCACAAGTACCAGGTGTCTGTCCTGCTTTTGTCTGTCCTTCTTTTGTATACTGTTTTAGAAGCTTCACTTTCTTGTTTATAAAGGATCTTCCCGACCTGCCTAATCCCACATCTATTAATTTAAAACAGATTGATCATGTAAAAAAAAAAAGAAAAATTGTTTAGACTACACAACATGTAAGTGTTCAAAAACATTATAACCTCTCCCCTAACTCATTTGACACAAATTACGAGTCAAATACTGAATGCAGTGAGTATAAAATTTACTGAAAAACTGTACCAAGGTAGCAAATATATTAGTACATCATTTTTCTACTGTAACAATTTAAAGGGTGATGGCTACAGCAAATATTACACCTTTCTGCTTAGACGAACTGCCTTTGTCTTTTCTGGGTTTCATCTGAAGGAGTTCCAATTTTCTCACTAAAAAGTCTTGTCTGGCTTCTTTGCCAGATAGATCCTGAAAAGTAAT
>NW_019773625.1:735078-754865 GCF_001039355.2 Lingula anatina | reverse complement strand
ATGTTTTAAATTAATAATTTTAATATTTTCTGCTGATATACATGCTGTGGACACAAGTAGGCAACTCACTCATATCAGTACACCTGAGAAAAACAATTTAATTCTTTGTCAGTTACAATGCCCATTACAATTCTTGTTTACCCTCAAATACAAATGCTCCTCTAGTTTTTCTTGTACTGCTTTATTGTGAACAATGGACAGTTTTTGTTTTAAAAATTCGATCCTCGAAGCTTCTTCATTATGTTTCCTAATGTATAAAAAATAAATTAGGTTGAATTAGGATTTTGCAATTACATAGTTCTTGCAATTGTATTGCATTGTGCTGTATTACATTAGATTTTAAAACACAAATGTGAGCTTGAAAAAGAGAAAGACGGAGGGAGGGAAGTATGGGGAAAGAGATACTCACAGACATGCCTGACATGTGTTAACATCATGAATTTCAGCTGAGGAAGCCTAAAAAAGATTTTTTCAATCATAAAACAATATTTATTTGAGCAGCAATAGAAAACTAGTTCAATATTTTTGAAGAATGGCATTAAAAACTTAAAGAATAATATAACAATGCTAATGAAGATAATTCATTACTGACTGTGAACACACCTACTAGTAAATTACCCACTATTTAGTACAAGGCATTTCCTAAATTAACATCTACTTGTTTTTTTTTCTTTTATTTATTTATTTTTGGTGATATACTACCTGCTTCAAATCATGCATAAAATTGTCCATCTTCAGTCTCTGCAAGGCAGAACCAAATGGAACTGTTATGTCACCAGCTGCTCCTGGATTCTCATCTCTGAATTCCAACTTTTCTGAAGTAGCACAAGTACCAGGTGTCTGTCCTGCTTTTGTCTGTCCTTCTTTTGTATACTGTTTTAGAAGCTTCACTTTCTTGTTTATAAAGGACCTTCCCGACCTGCCTAATCCCACATCTATTAATTTAAAACAGATTGATCATGTAAAAAAAAAAAGAAAAATTGTTTAGACTACACAACATGTAAGTGTTCAAAAACATTATAACCTCTCCCCTAACTCATTTGACACAAATTACGAGTCAAATACTGAATGCAGTGAGTATAAAATTTACTGAAAAACTGTACCAAGGTAGCAAATATATTAGTACATCATTTTTCTACTGTAACAATTTAAAGGGTGATGGCTACAGCAAATATTACACCTTTCTGCTTAGACGAACTGCCTTTGTCTTTTCTGGGTTTCATCTGAAGGAGTTCCAATTTTCTCACTAAAAAGTCTTGTCTGGCTTCTTTGCCAGATAGATCCTGAAAAGTAATACAATTTTATTTACTAGACTGTATGCAAATATACATGCATTAACATTATTATACAAAAATTTTAACAATAATTCATTTCAGCTTAAAAATAGTAATCATTTATTCTAAATACTGAAAAACATAATCTATTTAGCAATAAAAAAAAAACTTGGCGTTGCACCAAAAAATGAAGTATTAAGATTCATTCCAAATGAAACTATCATTCTACGTAAATCAATCCAACTCTCACTGAATGCAATTCAATTAACAGATTAAATGTCTCTGAGTAGAATACGGATCACTGGTGATTATATGAGTACGATGGAAAGAACAGGAGACGTGTTAGTCTGTTAAACTGATTGCATTCACCGCAGAGTTGGATCACTCAATGTAGAAAGATATTTTTATTGGGAATGAGCCCATAGATGTACCAGGACATCAGGAGTCTGAAAACCAGCCCCAGGCGACTCAAACGAGCTGGTATACTTTCCACTGCTGTAGGTGGGAGAGAGAGTTTCAAAAGTTTCATCCTGGTAATTGGCAGCGGGTGAATCTGTGAAAGGTGTCCCATATGGTCTACTGGCAACTGACTGTCTAGTTTGGCTACAAAAAAATCAAATAATCATGTATATTTAAGATGTTTTCATAACTCATACACTCTAGGATCGGAAAATCTGCTCAAGATACTAGACAATGTTTCAATTTATGCTTCATGTAATACCTACTAATAAAATGGTCAGACACCATTCTAGGTTCAGATTTGGACCTGTAGATTTTAGGAAACTGGAGATCTGATTGGCCAGTAAGTTGAAAATTTACGGCACAGTCTGCCACAGTCTCTCTCATTCATTTATGTGAAAAAACACCACATCCAGGTTTATTGTTCTTGACATCTGGTACGGTATACGCTATATTATTAACCTTATAAAATATACAGTAGCTTACTGAGGAGTAACAGGAGTTTCTATCACAGTCTGAATGGATTCCTCAGTGGACAGGGTACCATCACCACTAGGCAGGGAGATACTTGTACTAGGACTCTCCTTCACAGTTGACTCACTGCCCGAATGCTCCTCAAGTGATCCCTGATCAGTCTCAGATATACTATCAAATTCTGAGGAGTATGACATTCTGGTGGAACATGTTATCTGATAAATAAATGGTTAAATTTAATTTACAGGAAAATAGTGTGTAGAAAATTTGTTAATTTGCCTGGTTTCACTCATGACACAATGAGGGAGGTGAAGGTGTAGTGGGTACATGTACCTTCAAAGTTTAAAGGGATAACAACTGTTCATTTTGGCCAAAATATGAATTTTCCTGGGGTAAAGAACAATTTCCCCATGCTTACCAATATGGTAAAGGAATCCATTCCCACATAATTCATAATTAGTCCATATTTTTTTTTCTAAAAAGTTTGGTTTTTTGTAATAATTTCTTAAGAGATAATTACAGAGTGTAGCCATCTATGGAGGTCAGGTGATGTGACGGCAAGCAGAAATTCCAAAATAATTGTGTTAACCGCCATTTTCGGGGTAAAAATAGAATTTATTGTATTTCTATGAGTTATTTACAATGTATTTATTGTGAAATATGGATATCGTTGGAACAGTTGTTATCCCTTTAAGGGGTGATGGATATGAGCCCACTCCTCCCGCCACNTCGCACAAGTACCAGGTGTCTGTCCTGCTTTTGTCTGTCCTTCTTTTGTATACTGTTTTAGAAGCTTCACTTTCTTGTTTATAAAGGATCTTCCCGACCTGCCTAATCCCACATCTATTAATTTAAAACAGATTGATCATGTAAAAAAAAAAAGAAAAATTGTTTAGACTACACAACATGTAAGTGTTCAAAAACATTATAACCTCTCCCCTAACTCATTTGACACAAATTACGAGTCAAATACTGAATGCAGTGAGTATAAAATTTACTGAAAAACTGTACCAAGGTAGCAAATATATTAGTACATCATTTTTCTACTGTAACAATTTAAAGGGTGATGGCTACAGCAAATATTACACCTTTCTGCTTAGACGAACTGCCTTTGTCTTTTCTGGGTTTCATCTGAAGGAGTTCCAATTTTCTCACTAAAAAGTCTTGTCTGGCTTCTTTGCCAGATAGATCCTGAAAAGTAATAAAATTTTATTTACTAGACTGTATGCAAATATACATGCATTAACATTATTATACAAAAATTTTAACAATAATTCATTTCAGCTTAAAAATAGTAATCATTTATTCTAAATACTGAAAAACATAATCTACTTAGCAATAAAAAAAAACTTGGCGTTGCACCAAAAAATGAAGTATTGAGATTCATTCCAAATGAAACTATCATTCTACGTAAATCAATCCAACTCTCACTGAATGCAATTCAATTAACAGATTAAATGTCTCTGAGTAGAATACGGATCACTGGTGATTATATGAGTACGATGGAAAGAACAGGAGACGTGTTAGTCTGTTAAACTGATTGCATTCACCGCAGAGTTGGATCACTCTATGTAGAAAGATATTTTTATTGGAAATGAGCCCATAGATGTACCAGGACATCAGGAGTCTGAAAACCAGCCCCAGGCGACTCAAACGAGCTGGTATACTTTCCACTGCTGTAGGTGGGAGAGAGAGTTTCAAAAGTTTCATCCTGGTAATTGGCAGCGGGTGAATCTGTGAAAGGTGTCCCATATGGTCTACTGGCAACTGACTGTCTAGTTTGGCTAGAAAAAAATAAAATAATTATGTACATTTAAGATATTTACATAACCTTCGCACTGTAGGATTGGAAAATATGTTCAAAATACTTGATAATTCTTGTAAAAATTTAGGCAAAGTTTTCTTATGTATTTCATTATAATACCTGCTGATAAATATAGTAAAAATATTCTCAAAGATTTGTTTGAAATGATAAGTTCAAAGGTGAAGGATATTGTAATAAGCACAAACAATATACACATCAAAAGGGTATGCAAGCTGCCAAAAGAAGCAATATTTTAATTCTGGCCTAAATCAAGTAACTACCACAGATTATAAGTAGTCTGAATTTATAAGATTTTACTTGAAAGCACAGGAGTTGCAAGATGATGTCATCTGGGTTTATTGTTCTTGACATCTACTACGGTATA
Organism: Lingula anatina; assembly: GCF_001039355.2. Next base: position 750,469 of record NW_019773625.1, on the reverse strand, counting down.
AGATTTGTTATTAACCTTACAAAATATAGCTTACTGAGGAGTAACAGGAGTTTCTATCACAGTCTGAATGGATTCCTCAGTGGACAGGGTACCATCACCACTAGGCAGGGAGATACTTGTACTAGGACTCTCCTTCACAGTTGACTCACTGCCCGAATGCTCCTCAAGTGATCCCTGATCAGTCTCAGATATACTATCAAATTCTGAGGAGTATGACATTCTGGTGGAACATGTTATCTGATAAATAAATGGTTAAATTTAATTTACAGGAAAATAGTGTGTAGAAAATTTGTTAGATTTGCCTGGTTTCACTCATGACACAATGAGGGAGGTGAAGGTGAAGTGGGTACATGTACCTTCAAAGATAAAGGGATAACAACTGTTCATTTTGGCCAAAATGGGGTAAAACAAATCGGGCAACATGGCGGATCGCATTGACTTCTATGTAAAAGTTGGCAGACTTTGTCCGAAGATATCATTCTTCACAGTGCTTGACCACTTGTGTCAGTGAGGATGAGTTATTTACCTGGTTGATTTCCTTTACAGGCTTTCGTAATTAGCCGCTGCACACCTGGTTAAGAGATAAAATCGTCCTTAATATAACTGCCGATCGTTATCTGTGATCGGGAATTTTACAGCAGAAGATATTTTGCAAAGGCAGTGCTTGACCTTTTGTGTCTGGCGCGTTGAATCATTTACCTGGACTATTGAGTTAGCAGGCCTTTGTAATAAGCTACTGTTTAACTTGTTACGGGATAAAATTGGTCTTAATTGCATACGCAAATGTCCACAATAAGTACCTGTACATGTACATGAGGTACTGGTAGTGAAATAGGAATGGCTTCTTAGAACGTGGATCGTAAGAAAGGCCTGGGAAATGTGCAACACTGAGATGTTATTAGAATAAGATTTCTACAAATTGTGATTTAATCACCTGCTGCTGCAATAGCCTGGGGAACGGGATAGGGGCAATGTCATCGGTCCCATGGCCTCTTTGGTCTGTATACAGTTCATATGTATATTAATGCAAGCCTGGAAGGACAGCATAAACAGTTGCTTGCCAACTTTTTGGAAGAGAAGACACGTTGTGTTACCTGTATTAATATTGGCAGCTACGCGTCATATGAGTGTTTACAATCTTATTGTGCACTTTTCGGGCAAAATATCATGGAAGAGAGAACGTTAAGTTTCAAAACGTACAAGATTAAAATTAAATTGAATAACAAACACGGCAATAAAGCTGTATGTTATTTTAACAGTTAAGGTCGCTTTATCTATGGCAACTTTTTAAAAATTTTACTTTGATAACTTAAAGATTTAGACATTACCTCCCAGGTTTGTCAATACAGTATGTTGACGTACATATTTTTTCTTACCTTTATGACGCCATCAATAACTTACAACAAAAAAGTTTGACATTATAGCCCATTAATTTTAACTATACGAATTGATATACCGTCACACATGCCAAAACAAGATGCAATCTCAATTTCTTGTAACTACTACATGTACTAATTAATTTCTGTAACAAATGAAAAACATAAATACCAAACAAGGTACAATGACTTTCTCCTTATCTATAATAAAATGAACTATACACACATACACAAATCTTGTAGTGCATGTATAGCTACGACCAAATCTTGTTTCGATCAACAATCTCGTCTTTAGTCACGTTTGCACGACCTATAGCCTGCAACAGTCGTTTACTTTTCCGTTGATCTTTGAAATTTAACAAATCCCATTAGATTTTATTAATGTGTTGGTAGTGTCACCTGGTACACAGCAAGCTTCCACCATTTAACTTTTGTACGTGCCTGAGAGATAAAAGGACCGGTTCACTTCAGTAGACCTGCAAAATGTACCCGTCATATGTGTCAGCAATATGCAACGTCAACAGTTATTAGTACAATTGAAACCTTCCTTGATAATATCAGTTGCTTCCATATGGTTTTCTTTTCAATGAGATGTGAATATTATGCTCATCCAGGTAAGCAAATGAGTCTTTGCAATCTACTACTGTAAGATTCCTGATCACAGATAACGATCGGCAGTTAAGGCCGATTTTATCTCTTAACCAGGTGTGCAGCAGCTAATTACAAAAGCCTGTAAAGGAAATCAACCAGGTAAATAACTCATCCTCACTGACACAAGTGGTCAGGCACTGTGAAGTATGATATCTTCGGATAAAGCCTGCCAACTTTTACATAGAAGTCAATGCGATCCGCCATGTTGCCCGATTTGTTTTACCCCAGATGCCGGTTACTAAGGTAAAGTGCCCGGATGACCGACTGTCCCTATTTTGTTCACTGACACTGTCATTTTAAGATCACATTCGCCATTCTCTCTAAAGCCAGATGTGAAACATACTTGGATTAAGCGCATCACTCAATTAATTTATCATAAACTGGCCAGCAAATATGCTCATGTACAATGTACATGTACGTGTACCAGTAACTGTCATGCAATACAATTTATCATCAATTACACCATAAACTACAAATTACAGGAAACAACCTCGCATAATACCACGATGCAAAGGTATATATTGTAACAATTGACGAAATTTTAGCCCCAATAATGTATACAGTACAATGTAGGCCCACCTGCTGAGATTTGAGATCGTACCGCCTTAATCAAATGGAAAACAACTCGCCACCGATACCATTCGATGACAATGAAGACTTCACCTTTAGCATCAAGTCTTGCATCAGAAAGCACCTGTTGATTTTCTTCATAATTACCCTACCCTACCCTAATTATAGCTTCTTACTGTATAATCGCGGTCATCTAGGAAAAAATGCATAGAAATTATGTACCACTGTTCAGATTTATTTCTAATATATGTTAAAATTTGGAAATTGCACATTCACCAAAGACATCACACTTTTTATTGCAAATAATAATATTGGGCTTGGGCATATTTTTATTAGCCTAAAGTAATATGTATCTTTGATAGCACGTTCATGTTAATCTTTAAAACAATAGCAAAACAGAATTAGGTATAGGAAGCATTCATATCCTCAATTCGTCTGTACGAATCAATGAAATAAATGAGTTTTGAGTTTTGTTTTAGAATTCGATATAATTGATGGTCATTTAAGGTCTCATTTAGTTCATGAAAATGTTCAAGATAAAGATAGCACAGACAATGATTATACACCAAGCGTATTTTTTATTTTTCCACATTCATGTAATGTTTAAATTTAATAATATCAGTCATGAGTGAGCAAAAACAATCGTCCACAGTAAATCCTGCCGACCACGGTGAAGGTTCAACTTCCAAAATTGAAGTGCCACTTACAGGTTTAGGTCGGGCACAGAATTCTGTTATTTGTCCATTCAACTCTTTGAAATATTTCAATTCCACATAAAAGTCCTTCCCCTGTTTTCCTATTTCTCTTATTAATTTGTTCTTGAAATAATCGTAAAGTGCAAAGTCTACGCTATCAGAAGTCTTATGTCTGGCAATAAGCTCACCGTCAACGAAGTTCTCTGCACTGTATTTTCCCGTAAGTTTTCTCCTGTAGATAATGTCTCTTAAATCCCAACACAGGCGACGTCGAAGTAAAACGAGACCCTCGTCCGTTTTGTCCAGAATTACAACAAAATCGTAATAGTTCGACAGTTTATTCAAAAACGCTTTCAGATTTGTTTTATTGTCCCTTAAACTTTCGTGATACATCCCCATTTCTTGAGACATACTGTTTCTCTTCATCCCAGGAGGAATCTTAAAGGATTTGCTCCATTTGTCGTAATTGATGAGAAATTCTTTCAGGTGGTAGTCACTAGAAAACGGTAAGGTTGATTCAAGTCTCCTTTGATAATAAAAGTACGCAGATTTAAACTTAGAAAAGGGTTCTCTAACCAGACCAATCTTAAAAACGTCCTTAGGCATCGTCTTTCTGAAATGGGCTTCGTCAAAACCGCAGTGATGAGCCATGATGTCGTATTTCTTACCAGCGGACACTTTAGAGCCAAATGGGACAACTTTATTTTCCCACATTCATGTAATGTTTAAATTTAATAATATCAGTCATGAGTGAGCAAAAACAATCGTCCACAGTAAATCCTGCCGACCACGGTGAAGGTTCAACTTCCAAAATTGAAGTGCCACTTACAGGTTTAGGTCGGGCACAGAATTCTGTTATTTGTCCATTCAACTCTTTGAAATATTTCAATTCCACATAAAAGTCCTTCCCCTGTTTTCCTATTTCTCTTATTAATTTGTTCTTGAAATAATCGTAAAGAGCAAAGTCTACGCTATCAGAAGTCTTATGTCTGGCAATAATTTCGCCGTCAACGAATCTCTCTGCATTGTATTTTCCCGTAAGTTTTCTCCTGTAGATAATGTCTCTTAAATCCCAACACAGGCGACGTCGAAGTAAAACGAGACCCTCGTCCGTTTTGTCCAGAATTACAACAAAATCGTAATAGTTCGACAGCTTATTCAAAAACGCTTTCAGATTTGTTTTATTGTCCCTTAAACTTTCGTGATACATCCCCATTTCTTGAGACATACTGTTTCTCTTCATCCCAGGAGGAATCTTAAAGGATTTGCTCCATTTGTCGTAATTGATGAGAAATTCTTTCATATGGTTGTCACTAGAAAACGGTAAGGTTGATTCAAGTCTCCTTTGATAATAAAAGAACGCAGATTTAAACTTAGAAAACGGTTCTCTAACCAGACCGATCTTAAAAACGTCCTTAGGCATTGTCTTTCTGAAATGAGCTTCGTCAAAACCGCAGTGATGAGCCATGATGTCGTATTTCTTACCAGCAGACAATTTAGAGCCAAATGGGACAACTTGGAGTTTATTCATGAAAGCATAGCGTAAAAAAATACTGGCATGCGTCGTAGAACCACATTTGTGAACTTTGCGAAATAGAACGTGGTTCTTTGGCGTGCAGTTGAATGTAGCGTTTCTTCTTGGGAGTTTGGCCCTCCATGCTTTATACGCCTCCTCGTAGCGGGCCAACTGGCTGCTGTTCATTACCCTAGGAAAGTACCGCAAAATACCATGAAAAAATAACCACCAGAAAATTTAAGTTTCCTTTGCAAACAAATCGAGTTTCTTTTTTCGCCCTTAATTAAAAATATCCCAAAACGTGCACGTAATTCTGTGGACGGCTTTGGTTCATTTTGCATACCTCGATGATACGGAAAAAAATCTGATGAAAAAACATGTATATTTTCAAAACGTATAACATTATTATCTATCATAAATACGTACCCACTGCGGCAGGTTTTCACATCTGATCGTGCAATTTCCCTTGTATTCCCTTGTAGATTGTTCGGTACTTTGAGTAGAAAATACAAAATTAGAAAAATGACGGAACAGACAAGAATTAAAGACCAAAAAACAAGCCTCATACGTCTGTGCAGAGTCATTTTCCTTTTGTTGTTGACACACCTATGAAACTGCGTGTATCTTCAGCAACAGCTGCTCAGAATTTTGATTACCAGCATGACAGATAATTTTTGGCACTTGCATATGCTAACCCCAATACTCCAACTAACCGTAACCTGCACTAATCACACGGGAGCCCGGAATTCATTCCTAGGACTTGCATTCATTCAACACTGGCACTAAATTATCATTTTCATATGCATCACTATCAAGGTATCATTTCGTTTGTCACGCTAATCTGCTGTCGTTTGTTTCAAATGATTGAATTAGTATATGAATATTTTGGAACGTGCCTTGATCTGTTTTTGTAACAACATACAGTGAACGATATCTATCTTAGAATAGGAGCACTCCTTAGCCCGAAAGAGGAAGAACTGTGCGTAATAATGGACCCGAAAACTTCGCTGCCGTCACATACGTGCTTGGAAGCATGTCAGGTTTTCTGTTAAAGCGAGAGCGATATATATATATATATATATATATATATATATATATATATATATATATATATATATTGTGTTTGATTTCGGCAGAAAGTTCGGAAGAGATTAGCTAAAGACCTTGTTGTGAAAACTGCCGAAAACTTTCCTCATGAAAACCGAACCAATCTAGCGTTCCTCAGAGAGGAAGTTTTGATACATGTACATAATTCCATTTCTTTGTCTGAGAGGAAATTAATACCTCTAAAACTTAATAGTGATTTGGGCACCGTACGCCTACATATTTTTTCATCAAATAGCAGCCTTGCAAAGTTAAGTGGTGTTATGTCAGGCACTGGAAATGCTTCCAGTTAAATTGTTTATGAATGAAGACAAATTCTATTTCCACGAGTATTTTGGCATGTAACTGGAAGGATGATATGCAGTCAACAGACAATCTACTTGTACATATAAGTACGCAGGTAGGCCTATATAAAAAATTCAAAGCAGTTTATATCATCCAATTACAAATTGTCAATAAGAGTAAATAAACTGTATGATCATGAAAACTTTGTCAAATTACATGTATGTCTCAAAGAATCAAAAAAAGATTGGGACTCGTTTGTAAATTCAGCTTTAATTGTGAACCGAATGCTAGTTTAATGACAAGCCCATTATTTTTATACGCAAAGAGGCAAGATTATCAATTGATGTAGCCTTTCCGCCCCCTGTAAAAAACCTCCGTCAATGAAATATGATTAAAAAATTGAGCGTTGCTAAAAAGATTGCCCACGAAAATAAAAGACGACAAACGAGAGAATACACAACTGTACGATCGAAAATCTGAGAACGTGAAATGTCAAGTAGGCGATAGTGTATTTGTTTACAATCCAACAGTACCTACCCTAGGTTCTAGATTCCGGTATTGCCAGCTCGATCTTGATTTCATATATAACCCATAGTAGCAATACCAATAAAAGCGACTCCACCACAAGGTATATTTAGCAAGCTAGCTTTTACGTTCCTCTGACGCTCAGGGTAACAGTACCAAGAGGATGTACCAAACAGTTGGCACGACTTTCCCATGGTCCATTCACTTTATTTGATATGCTGACACATGTTAATGCAAAATAATCCTTGTGGCAATCATGCATTTATAGTGAAAACATCGTACACGTTAATCGATTGAAAATGGGGTACGACAGGAAAATTAATGAAACCCCTGGTTTAAACGGTGTAGAAGATAACGAATTACAAATGAAATATTTACTCAAATGAGAGTTTTAGAGTAACAAAGAGTTTTAGAATTTTAGAGTCACAAAATAAAGAAAGGGGAGAAAACGAAAACAAATATCATGTGGATTAACCTCGCACAACAGATGAATAATTTGAAATCGAGAAGGGTTTACGAGGTAGAGCCAGGAGAAACGATGAAATACAGTACCTTTATCAGTGAAAGGAGTTCCCTCATATAGCCCAAATACCTGGGAGCCAATTGAAAAAACCTCAACGAAGAGACAGAAAAACACAAAATAATAATAATAATAATAATAATAATAATAATAATAATAATAATAATAATAATAATAATAATAAAATATAAGATGGACGGGAAAGAAAAGACAGAGTAAGGAGCGTAACAATAAAATAGAAAATACAAGAATTAAATTAAAGGTCAAACGCACCTCGGATTACTTTACTGCACGAATACGATTGAAGTTAATTAATACAAGTTCCCTCGATCAAATTACGTTTTCGACTTGCCAGGTATTGGTAATTTGGGGATAAAAAAGGAAACTCAAATGTTGAGTGTTACAATGCCGGAAAAAGCGAACGAATTTGCATATGAAGTTAAATATACTTTTACTCGATAAATTGCCACATTGAAATTTTCAGTTTCTGGCAATGAACTTCTTGAAATGATCTTGTATGGATTTTATACGGTTAAATTGGCAATAAAAGGTATACACGTAGTAAAGATTGGTTCAATCCACAAGGGGTTCAACGATTATATGATTATACTATATACGGTATTAAGATTGAGTTTAATCGACCAGGAATTATACGAGACATTCACATTGGACAACGATGGACGTACAAGAAACTGTGAACAGTTATCCATTTGTGCGCCAACGTACGAGGACAGTACATTATCCATTACATGAAGACAATTAAATTTCAATTCAATTTATTTCTGTGCTGGTACATAGATTGTCATGACCTGGTACAATATGATATATTAATGACGATACAATACAATACAATTGGTGCATTACCATTTCTCTATTTGGTAATTATGTTGCCTAGCCGTTTGTGAATGAAAAAATAATCTTTATATAATGAATATATGTACTAGTAAATTTATTCATAAAATATTCTATCTAAGCAGTGAGATAAGCCTTGGTGTGATTATGAATTTACCATAAACATACTATAAACATATGGGTACAAGCATATGTTACACAAAAGGATATGTTCAAACTTAACGGGATGACAATCGCATTGATTCAGTGAATGAAACGAATCATTTGACATTACATGCAATTGAACTCTCATTCGACATATCGAAATGGAGGAAATAATAGAAATTGGCACTTTTCTATTTTAATCTTGTTAAAAAAACATTTTTCTTTTTCTTAGCCGTTTGTTTACACGTGCAGCATGACAGACTTGCTATGTGTCCTTTTTACCGCAACAATAACAGATACATTGTAAGATTACGAGCAAAACAATTAGGTCTAAGATGCGTGTACACACCACATGTTTGACACATTGGCCGTTCACTTATCGGACTTCAGTGTTGAGGATAATTCGGACGTCCAGCTGGTGTTGATTTGTATCCTGGGCGCCGCAGATGCATGTCGGGTTGGGGTATGCGTCTGGGACCGATGGCGTTGGGAGTGGACTTTCTTGGAGACGCAGATGGGCGTGCTCTCGTGAGTAAAACGGTCTTTTCATTCCTGGCATAACTCGAGTTCTGTAAGAGGTGGACTGCGGACTGTGCGTTTGTATGAACGACATCACCAATGAAAATTTGAAGAGCGTCAATTTTCTCTGTTATCATATTAATGTTAGTTCGTTGACTTCTTTTCGTGGGTTGGACCGCATTTTCTGCAATCATTTACTTTACAACAAAATCATTTACTTTACAACAAATAGTTTGCGACGTCTGATAGTTATATGGTGACATTGGTAAAAGTGATGGCGGTGATCTCGCCAAAGGAAATCGGTAAATCTACGTTATTGCATTTGAGTTCATGTTACATGTTACATGAGTGGAATCTTACAAGTTTGATTGGTGGTTTATCTTAACCAGGCTTTCTGCCGAATAAGATGAATACTGGGAATGTGACACGCACAACAGTATCTAAGGTGGCATCCTCTCCCAAGGTTTTCAGTATGTTTTTCTGCAAGGTCTCCAATATGTCACTGCTGGAATATTTCTTAACATATTTGACGTAACCGCTGCTGGAACTTGCAAATCCAACGACCTGCTCCACCGTCATGTCATGTACTATGGTCATTGTCTCATCCCTGAGATGGTCTTCCAACGGTGGTCTACAGGCAAATATTTCATCCGGGTACCTGTTGTAGACATGCTTTAACCTGTTTATCATTTCAGCGGGGCAAGATGTTTCCCAAAGCTTGTCATAATAATTCCCAAGAGGTTTTGTCAATAATTTTGCTTGTGGATGTGCGCCGAATTCTGGAAAGGTAAATGAAATCAGTGCCACGCACCCGTTCGGTTTTAGCACCCGGTAAGCTTCAGCATAGAACTTGTCCATATCAATCCAGTGGGCAGCTTGAACACAGGTAACTAGCTCCACAGACTGGTCAGCGATTGAAAAACATTCGCCTGAACCCACTTTGTATGTGATATTCTTTTTGTCGTTCCCTTTGATTGCTGCTGATATCTGATTAGCGCTGATGTCTATACCCGTCACTTGTTTAAAGTGAGGAGCCAGAAGGTGTGTAAACTGACCTGAGCCACAACCCACATCTATGGCATGGTCATACATGTATGGTGCTGGAAACTTCTCCTGGAGATATGTTAAAACCCTATCTGTGATGTCCGTTGTCCATACGGACCTGTATTTTGCATACACAGATGTGTGGTCTGCACCTTCGTATAGTCTGAACGCCATTACATACGCGTCTTGCGATTGCGTTTTGCACGTTATAAAAAGATTTCATTACATAAGTACAAAAAGCTTGCATTACAATGTGGATCTTGCTGCTTTTTATTGTGATGCGGGATGTGAGCACATAGACAATTTAAGGTTACAGACAGGCTTAAATTGCTGTTTTTTACGTAAGTGTTTTGAATAATATAGAGGGGTGCTTATTGTTGTATCATCTGTGTGAATCGTGCGCTATGCGACATGGGGGGACCCGTTCGAAAATAGTGATTTGCAGTTTATTGCTCGTCTAACCAGTGACGAATTTTGCCCATGTACACTTAAAATTTTTCAGAAGGCTACGGCTCTAGAACGATGTAATATGTCAAAAAGTAAAACCACATGCAAAATTTGGCGCTTTTCCCCGCCGTGTCACGATTTGGCCATTTTTTCCCTAAGCCACCCCACTATTTCCTTTGAGCGACACTACGTAAAGCTGACATGAACCAAGGAATTGCGGATTGCGTCTTGCGCGTTATAGGCCTAAAAAGATTTCATTAGTTTACCTAAGTACAAAAAGCTTGCATTACAATGTGGAGCTGGCTGCTTTTTATTGTGATTCGGGATGTGAGCACATAGAAATGTTAAGGTTACAGACAGCCTTAAATTGCTGTTTTTTACGTAAGTGTTTTGAATAATATAGAGAGGTGCATAGTGTTACATCAGCTGTGTGAATCGTGCGCTATGTGACATGGGGGGACCCGTTCGAAAATAGTGATTTGCAGTTTATTGCTCGTCTAACCAGTGACGAATTTTGCCCATGTACACTTTAAATTTTTCAGAGGGCTACGACTCTAGAACGATTTAGTATGCAAAATTTGGTGCTTTTCTCCACCGTGTCACGATTTGGCCATTTTTTTTACCCTAGCCACCCCACTATTTTTCTTTGAGCAACATTATGTAAAGTTAACACGAACCATGGGTTGCGTTTTGCACGTTATAAAAAATAGTAATACCTAAGTATAAAAAGCTTTCATTACAATGTGGCCCTTGCTGGGATGCGGGTTGTGTGCACATAGAAATGTTAAGGTTCCAGACAGGCTTAAATTGCTGTTTTTACGTAAGCGTTTTGAATAATTCAGAGGGGTGCTTAGTGATGCATCATTTGTGTGAATCGTGCGCTATGTGACAGGGGGGGGAGGAGGGGGCGTTCGAAAATAGTGATTCGCAGTTTATTGCTCGTCTAACCAGTGACGAATTTTGCTCATGTCCACTATAAAAAACGTCCCTCTTGACCCTGAAGCAACCGTCCGTGGTGCGAACGGTGAAATACAGTACCTTAATTAATAATTAATAATAATAATAATTTATTGTCATATTTATACAAGCATAAAATGAAAATTGGTATGATCTGTCGATAAAAAGTAATACAATGGAATTATTAAAATACATTTTGTTCATTAAAAATACGTACTGCTGATGGATAAAAACTGTTTTTAGTGCGCGTGGAGGTTGCTTTTAATGACCGTAGTCGGCTTGATGACATATGCATAAGTAGGCTATTCGCTGGGTGACCAGGGTCACCCGTGATTGATTTCACTTTCTTGAGCACTCGTCTCGTATACAAACATTCAATTGACGGCAAGTCCCTACCTATGGAAAAGGTATTGCCGACTTTGACCTGTTGAGTACGATTAATTAAGAAATTTAAAATCCAATTACTGAGTGATGTACTAAAATGGAGAGAGTTTATAAGTTTTTTGTGAAGTTTAAAAAGCTACATCGTGTTAAAAGCAGAGCTATAATCAAGAAAAAGTAGTCGTGCATAGTTAGGGATTTTACGATCCAAAAAAGTAAGAACATTATGTAAAGTGATAGCAACAGCTTCTCAGTCGACCTCTTCTTACGATATGCAAATTAAAAAGGGTCGAAGGACGTCGGTAATTTTGATTTCACATGTTGCAGAACAAATTTCTCAAGCACCTTCATAACAATGGAAGTTAGAGCTACATGCCTATATATAGTCATTGAGAGACAGGTAACACGAGTGCGCTTCGGAACAGGTATTATCACAGATTGTTTAAATATTTTTGGCACATAACTAGAGCGTAAAGGCCAATTGTAGATGTTGCACAATACACCAGAGAGCTCATCGGCACATAATTTCAGCAGCCTAGGTGTGATCCCATCCGGACATGTGAATCAGTGAAAGGAGTTCCCTCATATAGCCCAAATACCTGGGAGCCAATTGAAAAAACCTCAACGAAGAGACAGAAAAACACAAAATAATAATAATAATAATAATAATAATAATAAAATATAAGATGGACGGGAAAGAAAAGACAGAGTAAGGAGCTTAACAATAAAATAGAAAATACAAGAATTAAATTGTAGGTCAAACGCACCTCGGATTACTTTACTGCACGAATACGATTGAAGTTAATTAATACAAGTTCCCTCGATCAAATTACGTTTTCGACTAGCCAGGTATTGATAATTTGGGGATAAAAAAGGAAACTCAAATGTTGAGTGTTACAGTGCCGGAAAAAGCGAACGAATTTGCTTATGAAGTTAAATATACTTTTACTCGATAAATTGCCACATTGAAATTTTCAGTTTCTGGCAATGAACTTCTTGAAATGATCTTGTTNATTTTTTAGAAGGCTACGGCTCTAGAACGATGTAATATGTCAAAAAGTAACCACATGCAAAATTTGGCGCTTTTCTCCGCCGTGTCACGATTTGGCCATTTTTTCCCTTAGCCACCCCACTATTTCCTTTGAGCGACACTACGTAAAGCTTACATGAACCAAGGAATTGCGGATTGCGTTTTGCGCGTTATAAAAAGATAACATTACCTAAGTACAAAAAGCTTGCATTACAATGTGGACCTTGCTGCTTTTTATTGTGATGCGGGATGTGAGCACATAGAAAATTTAAGGTTACAGACAGGCTTAAATTGCTGTTTTTTACGTAAGTGTTTTGAATAATATAGAGGGGTGCTTATTGTTGCATCATCTGTGTGATTCGTGCGCTATGCGACATGGGGGGACCCGTTCGAAAATAGTGATTTGCAGTTTATTGCTCGTCTAACCAGTGACGAATTTTGCCCATGTACACTATAAAAAAAAACACCCGTTTTGTTGTCAAGTATCTACCATGGTGAAAATACGGGAACTCACAAATGAACTGCAGGGAGGTCAGGTCAAATTTGGAAGTAATATTAATATCAGCCAAATTGATTTTATCTGATAGAGCAATTCATGAACTTTCCAAAACATTTTATTTTCTGAAAATCAAGCAGGCCAATCAAAAGTTATTAAATTTACAAGAGTGCTACTCGGCCACAAAATTACGTACTGGTACATCTATGCAAGCATATATCAATGAATTATCAATACATGTACACCTATTTCAAAACCTAATCAAATAGTCTGAGCAGGCTTACGGCGGACTGGTCTTGAAACTTTCTAGTTACGGCACACATGACCAGTTAAAGTAGGGCAGATTATATAATAGTATAATCGACCTTTAAGGTCCAAATAACACCAAACCTTATCACCGCTTTTCTACCCGACCATTATGGCCAATCTGGAGTCTAAATACGACCCTGAAGCAGCGTCCGTAGTTCGAACTGTAGACGGGAATGGTGACGAAATGACGGTGAAATACATGGATACACTGATAGGTCTTTCTAATGTACCGTCTATTATAGGGAGAGTCGATGCATTTGCGACCCTTCCGGTGCGCAATGATGACATCTTCTTGTTTGCCTTTCCCAGGTCAGGTATGTCTGGGATAGAAAATCCTAGGGTATATGTATTAATTACGTCACCTAATGTTCGTAAGCAATGCTTCACGGAAGTTACAACGTTACGGAAGAATTACGACATACATATGTACCTATCTTTATCTTTTTACCCTAAATGCATCTACCCTGTACGTCCTCTACCAGGGCCGCAGTTATCATTGTTGACATTTTTGCTGAGACTCACAGTACAGAGATTAGCCATCTATTTAACCAGAGACATATCTGTTAATATCTAGTGAAAAATCAGTCTGTGGCCCTGGTAGAGGGTCAAATGCATCCAGATTTTCATTCATAAATGCGTAGGTCTACTCAGTGGCTGCATGGAATACTTAGGCCTACACATTCTGACTAAATAATGGACTTCGTGTAAATCTTTATACAAATACACTTGTGGGTGTGTGGGACGGGGGGGGGGGGGGGGGTAAACTAGAATACAAATCCTATAAACTATACAACTTCAAGTGCACAACTTCTTATGTACAGCACATAAATATTGAAAATAGTTCAGAACTTCATTCAATATTTTACTTAAGGTCACCTGTGTCCTTCCGCCAAGGAGCAAACATCTTTACAGCTACGTGTATATGATTTTCTCTTCCAGGATGCCTTCTGTATAATCCCTTACATTTGTTTTAATTTATATATTTGTTTACTAATCTTTGTTCTTCAACAGGAACACATCTTGTGTTTGAAATAATAACCCTCCTGTTAAACAACAAGACGGAGCTAAGTACCTTGCCTAAACAGGACTACCAGATAGAATTAGTTAGCCAGGACCACCTTAACAATCTACCGTCTCCAAGACTGATAGACACACATCTGCCGCACCAGTTCTTTCCCAAAGAAGCTCTGCAGGTAAAAAATACCAGACAGTGGCATACCCTAATAAGTCACTGCAAAGTCGTCTCAGCTAGAAAACATCTAGCATTATATATGTGAATGAAATGGACAGGGGGACGATGAAGATAGGAGACGGAAATGCTGGGTTCAGCCCCGTTCATTATCTAAAAGAAGATAAAGGGTGAAGTGAATACGTACCCGCAACACAGTGCAAAACGACCTCTTTCGCACGTCGCACGTGGGGGGAGGGGGGGATAATGCCACACACACACACACACGCGCGCGCGCGCGCGAACGCAGCAGCTTGATATTCTGGACCCGTCAGTGAAATAATGCAACTAAGCTCTTTGAAACAAACAGGTAATAATGCCTTATCTGCCTATTTAAACGCGCCCAACGCAGTGAAACTTTAAAAACTAATTTATTTATCATTTCGAACACCCTTTTTTTATGTACAGACACAGATGTGTCTGTACATATAGCCATCACCTGCGTCTGTCGTCGCCGTCGCCGTCGCCGTCGTCGCCGTGCACTTTTACCGATAACACAATAAGTGGAAAACCGTTTTTTCTTTTGGTTTGAAACTTACAGAATTGATGAATATTCATAATACGCAGGTCAAGTTCGAAAATCAGCATGATCGGGCCATTTTTAGGGAAGTTATGCTGTTTTTTCACTTTTTTCAGCATATATACAGCACCGATAACACGATAAGTGGAAAACCATTTTACCTTTTGGCTTGAAACTTACAGAACTGATGAATATTCATAATACGCAGGTCAAGTTCGAAAA
>NW_019773625.1:717916-728437 GCF_001039355.2 Lingula anatina | reverse complement strand
GGGGGGGGAGTAAACTAGAGTACAAATCCTATGAAGTATACAACTTCAAGTGCACTATCTTACATAGAGTACGTTAACATTTGAAATATTTTAGAACTTCATTCAGTACTTTTCCTTAAAGGCTACCCGTGTCCTTCCTCCAAAAAAGACGCATCTGTTTAAGGAGCAAACACCTTTACAGCTACGTGTATATGGTTTTCTCTTCGACGATACCTTCTGTATGATTCCTTTCATTTGTTTTCATTTATATATTTGTTTATTAATTTTTGTTCTTCAACAGGAACACATCTTGTGTTTGAAATAATAACCCTCCTGTTAAACAACAAGACGGAGCTAAGTACCTTGCCTAAACAAGACTACCAGATAGAATTAGTTAGCCAGGACCACCTTAACAATCTACCGTCTCCAAGACTGATAGACACACATCTGCCGCACCAGTTCTTCCCCAAAGAAGCTCTGCAGGTAAAAAATAACAGTCAGGGGCGGATTGAGGCCGTCTTCTGGGTCTTCCGAAAGACTTTCAGATTTGTCAAGTTTACATTGATGGGTATCTAATTTTTAATTTTTTTCTGTGGGAAGACGTTCAAAAATGGAGGATGGATCAACAAAGTAAATTTGAAAGACTGTCAGAAATTATCTCTGGATCCGTCCCTGCCAGTGGCATGCCCTAAGTCACTGCAAAGTCGTCTCATCTTGAAATCTAGCATGTAAATGTGAATAAAATGGACAGGGAGACGATGAAGATAGGAGACGGAAATGCTGGGTTCAGCCCCGTTCATTATCTAAAAGAAGATAAAGGGTGAAGTGAATACGTACCCGCAGAGACACTGCAAAACGACCTCTTTCGCACGTCGCACGTGGGGGGAGGGGGGGGGGGTTTAATGCCACACACACACACACACACACACACACACACACACACACACGCGCATGCGCGAACGCAGCAGCTTGATATTCTGGACCCGTCAGTGAAATAATGCAACATAGCTCTTTGAAACAAGCAGGTAATAATGCCTTAACTGCCTATTTAAACGCGTCCAACGCAGTGAAACTTTAAAAACTAATTTATTTATCATTTCGGACACCCTTTTTTCATTCATTAAGGCGTTTTTAAACTAAATTTCTAAACTACAGCAACAAACGGGTTAATCAAAAATAATTTTAAAAAACTTACAATATCCTAAATTATCATTGTCTGATCCAGGAATTTGATACACGACAGGTATAAGAAATTCATTCGATATCTTGCATCTATCAAACAGGAAAATCACTTGGTTTTGCCTTGGTTTTGTCTACCTTTTTTGTGGTGGGAGGTTGGAGTGGGCGGGGAGGGAAACTTCCAAAGCTAAGTAGGGATGGGGAGGATACGTGCCTGCTGCACATCCCCCTGGATCCGCCATTAGTGAAGATTGGGTGAAAAATCAAGCCATCCTCCCCTTTCTTGTAAGACGAGGATATTTTCAAATCGATATGATGACATTTGTCGGTGATATGAATATTTTCTTTCTCTTGCTTTCAGCACAACAAGATCGTTCACGTGAGCCGCAATCCCAAGGACGCATACGTATCCTACTATAATCTGGCTTACGGCATGAAACTGTTCGAATACGATGGGAAGTGGGATGGTTATTTTGAAATGATAATGGGCTATCAAAATAAAAAAATTCTTGGTATGTAGACTACGGTATAGATGGATGAACGTATGCTGAGAACATGTATTTACTTATAAATTAGTCTCGAGTCAACGTGGAGTCGTTGTTTATTTAAATTTCACAAAAATTGCCAAAAAAAAAAAATCTTGAATCAAATCAGCTGCATGTTTTATCCTTATAGTGCACATAATGAAAATTGCAGCTTTGTTGGATTATTGCATATGATATTTTAAAATTACAGATTACAGTGATTGGTTTGGTATAGTGTTACCGTGGTGGAAGTTGTCAGAGAACCATCCAAATATCTTGAATGTTTACTACGAGGATATTGTCGAGGTAAATAATTGACTGCATCGTGTAACCGTGTTAATTTTTGCTTTTCGAAAATAACAACACGCTTAAGGACAGTTCACATTCAAAAACTTCAGAGACTTCTTCATTTTAAATTAAAATATCATGGTGTCTTTAGAAGAGGTTCGGCAGCGGGGCGGCCGAATTACCTTTGACTACCTTTACACTAGCCTCATCTGACAATAACAGTATTACCCTACAAAATGAAATTGCTTTTTATTTTAAACATGAAAACCTGACGTACTTTCACTGGTTATTTTTTACTGGTGTTTGTGATGGCAAAATGTATTTCGATTATCCTTAACAATAAAATTAAAACGCATTATTTAGTACGAGTAGTGGTCCATGGGGATAAAATACGTTTGAAGAAAATACGTCGACAAGATAACTGCAAGTGTTATATATATGCCGTAAGGTTATAGTTTAGAGTGCATTTTTTTAAACCTAATGTGTGTTTGCAGCCGTGATGCAAATGACTTATTACCCCAATCTCCAATGTAGTCTTCAAACTGTCTCCGTGCAGAAAGAAATAATGACAATTGCTCATGGAAAACAGTTGAAGACACCATAGCAAAAAAACCTGTACCGTGCCAGTACATGTGACCCCCATGCCAATGACCTAAGATCAGTTACCCATGAGGTCAATGACCTATGAGTTTAAATACTGTAAACAAATAAGTGGGTAAATACTGTAAACAAACGTTTCCAAATAATCTCCATAATGTAACAGTTGAATGTGTTGATGTCTAGCTTATGGCTGCGTTTGTCTTACCAAACACATTGCTCATGATCAGTCACAACTGGAACCTTTTCCGGATATTATTGACGCAATTTTTTTAAAGGAACCCGTGAGTCAAGTCCAGAGAATCGCTGAGCACATAGGTAACCCCAAAGATGGCGCCACATACCAAAAGATCGCAGAGGCAACAACCTTCCACTCCATGAAGACCAAGAAACGCGTTGAGGGATTTGACTTGCAGTTCAACACTGACGAGGGCGACGTCTGGAAAGCGGGCACCCCGGGGATGTACAGAAAGGGTTTGTCAAATGAATATATAAAAATTAATCATGGTTAAAAATTAAGGAACTATTCTATCGATGGTTTAGATACTGCAGCATGAATTTTTAAAATAATATACTGGGTAAAACTCTACGTAAAATTTTCAAATGTATTTTAAGAATTATTTGATGATGGAAAAAGTCTTGGAAAGTATTTTTTGAAACCCACACATAAACGTAAAATTTTTATCCCTGTAAACTTAAAAAATAAAATATTTTATTGTCCATTACAGGGCAGATAGGGGACTGGAAGAATTATTTTACTGTATCACAAAACGAACGCTTTAATGCAGTTTATCAGTGCGCAATGATGCACTCAGGTCTACAGAATATGGGGAACAGATATGAGTGGAACTGAAGACCACTTCCACGTGTTTGGTTTTCAACATTGCTGTGTGGTAATATTTTTGCTGAAGACTGCCAATAGATAAGGTTCAATCCCTTAACGTCCCCGCAACGTTTAGCCCCCGCAATTTCTTTCTTCCGCACCTTTATTCCCTTGCACCTTTGTTTCATACTGCTGAAATATATGCATGGGCCCAAAAGTGACACATTTTCAAATCATCATTAAAAAAAGGGAAGGGGGGGGGGGGGGGAGCTGCGGGGAGTATACACGTGCTTAATGTAACAATTTTTCTAAGACGAATAATGGCCGTGAGAGTAATGGCCGTGAGACAGGAATGGTAGTCCGCTAGGAACTGTAGTCAGTTCCCCATTACTTTGTACAGGTCAAAACTCCTACTACATGTAACACTAACCAATACTTATCACATGGGACCCCGGACTATACTGTCACACCGAGACGTGAAGAGACGATTCTAGACGAGGGCACCCGATTTCCACATACGAAGCGCAGTGAGTAAAGGATATGTACGATTAACTTGGAAATTAAAATTGAAGAAAGTGCCAATAATTTTATGGGGAAATCTCTTTAGAGATGCAATATCACAAAAGACATATCTTATAAGAAAATATGATAATTGAATGTTTATGGGATTTGTAGTTTATTTTCATTTTCCACAAAGCAGTACGATGATAAAGAAACAGAACTTACCACCTTAAAATTACTAGAAAGAAATGGTATTTCAGTTCAGTACCCAAGCATTATATTTTTCTAGTAAGGTTACAAGTCTAGCAAAAATGCCTGGAAGTACAGGTATTGGAAAACGTATAAAAACGATTACGCGAATATTCAACCAGTGTACTTACTTGGATATATTTGTATCAAAAGATGATGAGTAAATACATAAATTTTGTGCATATTACCTTAGATCAATCGGCCTATGAAATGCCAATGCACGTTATTACCAAGATTTTACATACTGGCATATTACTTAATATTCTTTATATAACAATTTCAATTAAAACATTATATATAGGGAGTTACCAATTTCCTAACTCCATTTACTAAGTTCGTGATAAATTGCACACACACACACACAGATTTTTAATACAAGCAGATTAAAAAATCTAATAAATAAATAAATAAATGAAAACTTGTGAAACAGCAAAAATAAAAACACAAATTGTCTAACAAAATTTTACAGAACAATATCAATCATTAAAAAACATTTTTTCTTGTAAATAATTTGTTGTAAACCTTGTACAGAAATGCTGAAAAGGACACTACTGAAAAGTCAAAAAGAAAAAGACCCAAAGTCATATTTTATGTCTAAATATATTGCAAAGCTAATCATATTTCCAATAAAGACAATAAATGCACAAATCTTCTTATAGTCCGGAAAATTTCAGTACTACAACACCACCCAAAAAGTCGGAAATCTGCTAAAAGTCGGAAAAAATCTCATCCCTTTTTAAAACAACATAACCCCTAAAATAAAAGCACCAGATATCAACATTTCTTACTCTCTATGTACCATGGCCATAGATTGATTGTTCACCAGATTTTCACATACATGTCTCTAGCTTACTCTATGCACTTTCCTGTACTGTACTATCCAGAGGAAAATTATGTATGGAATTGATTATCTGTCAACTGGCCTGTAGTATTAAGGGACAAGTGACAGTTGAGCTATGATTCAATAACAGGAGAAAATCACTTTTTTTCAAGAGGTAACTTATATTTTGTACGAAAAAATCCCTCACAGAATACCTGTAAGTGAGTAAATTGTGCATCAAATATTATGCAAACTAAAATAAATAAATAAATAAATATTAAATAAATTATCTTCAAAATCTACTCAACTAAAATCCAATCTTAAAGTGGTAACACAAAAACATACACATAAAGATAAGTTAAATGACAAAACATTGTGAGCTTTGTCAACCAAATCTAACAATGGTGTAGTTTTTTCACGAAGAAATAACAATAACAACTACATAATATCTTGTGTCCAATAATACGCTACATTTTCCACATTCATTGAACTCCAGCTAAATTGTTTGGTCATGATAAGATTCGTGGTATAAATATTTATGGAAGACAAATGATAGGAAACCAGGATTATCAAGTCTGCAATTTAATGCAGATTATTCAGGCAGTTGTTACGAGTTCATTTCTCTCTGTAAATCACATTTTTATACTGTCACTGATCAGTAACTAAATATACCTCCAAAACTAAAATGTTTCAGCCTTCAACTAATGCGTTTGAACAAACTGTTTCATAAAATAAATGACTTTATTATATAAATAACTATTTGCAAACATGGCTAAAGCAAATACTTTGTTAAACATTATAAAAGTCCATCCTTACTTATATATATCAATCAATTTACGAAATAGATATTGAAATAACTGTTATACTTAATAACATACAGCTTTTGTTTTAACACACACACAGTATAAATTCAAATACAAGATATATTTACACAACATGAACACTTTTGTGTTACCATACAACATTTGTGAATCTAATGTCTCCTTAACTTGATGCTGGCTAGCTGATCATGATTCTAGAGGTTGTTACAGTGTGATGCTCATTAACATACAATGCCCTAATTTAAAAACAACAGTTCACTGCTTTGCATACCACACAATAGAATTTTAAGCACCCATGAATAAATTAGAGTAACAAGCTTTAGGCAAGTGACCAATTATTGAGGCAGATTATATATCAGTAATCATTTATAGTAGTTTTGGCATAAGTAATATAGGGTCATCAACTTCATCAATTTGGAAACTAAGGTTATTTAATCCGCTAAGATCAATTTTCACTAAGAATGTCATGAAGCTTTTGAACACTGTGCAACCAAGATATACAAGCTGCTCCATGATAAAGAAGTTTATTAAATCCTATTACTGGACATTTAAATTAGTCTAGTTGATGACATTGTATCTCCCTAGACAAACTCCCCGTGTTTCAAAAGCACTTGTATAATCACCAACTTTTCTATATTCTATTCAATGCCAGGAGGCATGTAAATCTGTTAATCAGATTAAACTCAGCGAGAGTCCTTATGGAATTAGTGTGCATTAGCATGGTTGACAAAATTTGTTGTGAACAGCTCCAGGAATGCAACATCAGCTAACTGAACTGCAGGTCCAGTAATAGATTTTAAGTACTAAAATCACATTATATACTTCTGGATGACCAATCTACTGCCAATCAATAAACTGGCAGAATATTACATATGTATATAATTAGAATAATTAACAATGACACATCAACACATTTAACATCTTTTGATATGCAGTTATACTTATCCATTAAATGGATCCACTGTTCATAAAAAACTTTTAAAATCACAACAGCAGCTTAAAAAATCAAATGGACAAACAAATATCCTAGCTTGTTACTTAAGTTTTAATCAAGTGCCTCAAAGCCAAATGGAAATATTGCCCAAAGTATAGCAAATGACATCTACATTTATCCAAAAAATTGCAATTTCTAAACCAGTGTAGCTATCAAAACAGCAAATATAATGAAAACAAAAGAAGAAGCCAAATTCGTGACCCCTGAAATCTGTAGAATCTCCATTGCCCGTTGCTTGGCAACTGCATCATTGGGGTTTTCTTTTGTAGCATCAAACCACATTTTCATACACGGTTTATCATCTGGAGTGACTTTCCAAGATCCATCCCATATTGTTTCACAAAAATTGGTGGCGTTCCCAAAAATTTCGTGGAATGGTTTACACGGTTTACCAGTTGGGCATGTGTTAACACCTATATATATAAAAAAAGAAAAAAATAGTTATATTAAAAATTGTTATATATAAAAAATAAGAGATTTTCTTCAATCAACAGCTAATATTAAAGTTGTTTACGTCAAATATTTTGATGTCTGTCTACAGCATTTTCATCAGGGAATGGCAGAGGTAAACAATTTCAACATTAGCTGTTGGTTGGAAAAGATCACTTTACTCTTATAACATTACACAGCTGATGAAATTCTTCTCCGATGTCGCATATCCTTTTCCTTTAAATTGATTTTTAACTTCTGCTGTTCAAACATGTTCACTTTGTTGATCTTCAGATCCAACACATGCCAACTTCCTTAATTTCAAATCTCTACATGTCCCTTGTGACACATGTAAATAGGCAGGCGTGGAAGATGTGAAAAATAAGAGGTACCATATTTGAAAATAAGGCTTAAATTAATTTTCTGCCCTGGGAGAAAAAAAAGTGTTAGCCTAAAGCCAACTGGTTTAAATCTTTGGCAATGGTATCGAAGATTTAGTGTTGAAACACCAATTTCTAAAACCTGTATCTTTAAGCCTCAAGACAAAATAATAATAAATTCAAATATCTGTCTTAACTTCAATATTCTTATAATGAATATTTTCTGACCTGAGGAAAAATTGAATCCACCATTGGACCAGTTATCTAAACACGTCTTTTCGTTTTTGCATTCATTGTACCAAGTATTGCAATCAGTTTCACAAAGTGGAGCATGGTACATTCTCTCCTTGCGCCATGTGCGACTTTCCTAAATAATAAGATAAAAAAGAGCTTTAGATTTATGCAGAATTTTTTTTTATTCAATATAATTCAATCAAGCGTCAGTTATGCTGAAATCCATCTCATAATGATGCCAGTAGGTATGCATATAATAATCAAATAATTCAACTAGGTGGCAGAACGCACCATTGAACTCTATTTTAGAACAACTATTTTCCTCTATCTGGAAAAACATTGTTCATCAACACTGCTATCAAGTAAAAGTAAATGAAAATTAGCCTCCTTGCTGGACACATCCAATAATTTAATTACATTAAACATCAAAAGCCCATTAATGGAGATATCGTGAAAGGTAGTATATTTCTTGTATCACAATTACATGTTATGATCTCTAAGGGACTGTTCAGAATGAGTTATGCTGATCTAGCTAATGTGCACTTACTCTCTGGAGACTCTCACTGAATGCAATCAGATTAACACACCTCCTCTTGGTTTCAAGGTAAATGTATAATCACCAGCTTCTTTGTGTTCTACTCAAAACCAAGAGGAGGCGTGTTAATCTGTTACTCTGATTGCATTCAGCGAGAGTCCCTGTGGAGTTAGTGTGCATTAGCTAGACCAACATAACTCATTCCGATCAGTCTCTGAGAGAGAACTGGTACAGACAGACAGCATCAGATATACATGTATATACTGCTAGATGTTAAAAATGCCAGGGTTACTCACCTGTACCAACCAAGGGCCAACATTGGGTGAACATTCATAGAAGCAGAGATCCCTGACAAAATATCTCTTACACATGTCAGACAAGGGTTCACAGTGGCCCCAGGTAAACTTGTACCAGGTGGCATTCTGGTGGAGCTCCTCCGTAGTCTTCTTGTGGCAACAAGCTCGGTTCTTCCAGGGCGTGCACTGAATATTGGAGATGACTACTCTTTTACTTCAGGATAAAAGACTCATATACTTTATAATAGCCAGAAATAAGCATTGCTTAATTTTGGTCAAGTGTTGAACACCCTACTGGTATATATATCAGTAAAATATGGCACTGCACAGGTTTAGTTTGTTCAAAAGCAAACTTACATAGCAGAGAGCCTCTGTGTGTAGGGTGTTGACAGTGAAAATATTGCAAGTACAAAAACTCTCATCTCCATAATACAGCTACAATTTTACCAGCATATCACACAATTAATGTAGCTAGTGGAGCTTTTACAGACTACAAAATCCAATATGCTTATGGCACATTTAATATACATTTACCACCATTTAACAAAATGTGTTAATATGTATAACAGTTAGCTTACAAATCATTACTGGTACTTCCTATTTGTCATATTTCTAGAGACCTAAAATTAGAACAAAATACTTCCGTTCTTCTATGCCAATAAAAAAAGATTGCTTCTATATACCTCTGCATGCAGTGAGTCTTCAGGCCCTGGTTTAGATTTATGACTCTGGGCGTCCATACATGTGTCCAGGAAATCAGACAGCTGGGTGCGGTCATTCAGTCGATTCCCAGAGACAAGTAGCATACAGGCAGTAAAAAGGAGCACAGGAAAACCCTCCATTTTTTTTATCTGTTCAGTTAGATGCAAAGTAGGATACTATCCCTGACACGTTGCAGTGGAGCTGAATAGAAGAAAAAATTAAATTTTCATACATGTGCTGGTTTATAACACTTTCAGCATGCTGTGCACTAGTGCGTTTAATCAGAGGTTTCAAATGTATCTTTAAAGAATGCCCTAGAAGTGATTTAACTTCAATGCATGAAAGCAGTGCTTACAACAAAACCAGTGATTGGAAAGGTTCAAGCCACCAATGGGACAATGAACCCCTGTTTGTCACCTTTAATGCGCCATTTTGCAAATAGATGGGCTATTTCACAAAATTAAATGGCCGTTTTTAAGCATGACAAATATATTCAAAATATCTATTTTTATATTTTTGGGGAAATGATATGATGTAAATGTAAATGCCAGTTGGTTTAAATTAATCCTGATATAGTTATTTAGTTAAAATACAAGATGATTTATTTTAATAATTCATTTTAATCATTTGTCTTTTTATCTTCTCAGACAGCAGTTAATTTTTGTTTATGGGATAAAAATCAGATGAACTAACTTTTCTACTCATTTTTGGAAGTGGCTTCTGTAAAAAATAACAGACACTGTGTCACTAAAACTGGAATTACTTTGGATTTAAATGAGACAGATCAACAATTTAAACTGTTTATTCACAGTCATGTATGTAGCTATCAGTGTGTAGGTATGTACTTGGGTAGATATATAGTGTTTAATTTCAAGACTTGAAGTCCCCAGCTTGATTAGTGAAAAAAAAATTGCGAGGATCATTGAAATAAGTATCTATGGTTTAACATGTATTTATTAATATAACATGTATGCATTGTATCTCCTGTCATAACGATTCATTCAACATGGTTGCTATTCAGGCATCTTATAGAAACCTCATAAAAATTGTGGACTTGCAAGGACGATTAACATGTCTCTCCATAACTGGATGGGGTAGTGAGCAAAAAAAACATGTACACACATTACGATGAAGTTTAACTTACGTGTACGCACATGCTTGACATTTGAA
>NW_019773625.1:687916-712916 GCF_001039355.2 Lingula anatina | reverse complement strand
TACAGAAGTTGCACTTTATTTTGATATATAGTTTGTTGGGGGTAAATAATTTGCATTATATAAATATTTTAGTTTTTCTTTCGACAAATCTTTAAAACTTACCTTTTTTTGTCGACTTTTATAATTTTTCCTTGGTGGATATTTTCGAATGTTACTTCGTTGGCTAGCTCTTCTTTTCAGCTTTCAGATGACAACAAAAACATGCGTGTGCAAGTAATAGCGGAAAATCCCCGAGACGTTTTCTAATGCCTTGTCAAGGAGCGCATTTGCACCTAAGCGCTGCTGTGCTGTCAGCAGCTGTACAATGCTGCTAAACTGCGCGTAACATGTTTCAATCAACTCTTATTAGACTACGTTTTTTAATGTCAAATCTAGCTTTGTTCTATATGATTTGAAAGAGCAACACCTGCCCTTTTATATGGTATAAAAATATAGGGGGTTACTATTAAATTTAATACTGAAATTAAACCTTGAAAATGACCTTTTTGGCCCTTTTAAGCAGGGTTTTCTGTGCGTTATGTGCTTGCTGCCGGTACCTACTTTCAGATAATGAGATAATAAGAAGGATTTAACATTTTAAGCATTAGATATTCAAGTGAAGAAAGTTGAATAATTAGAAAATGTAGAGGATAATTTTTTTTTATCAGAAAACCAGGTTAAAATATAAGGGTGTGTTCACAATGAAACAATCAAACCAGGTAATTCCTACTAACTTCTGGCTGAATGCAATCAGATAAACACACCTCCTCTTGTACCCTCACCAACTTTTTTTGTGTTCTACTCAAAGCTACATATGTTAATCTGTTAGTTTAATTGCATTCAGCTAGGGGTCTCCCTGGAGTTGCCTCGAACTACTTAGTGCAATAGTTTCATACGTACCTTAATTATATTATAAGGTAAACAGAAAACCCCAACTGCTGCTGAACGTGTGCCCACTACATACCTGTGCCTCAGTGAAAGGGTTGGGCATATTATCCAGCAGACTGGCCAGGTCCTGCTCACAGTAACTCATCACAAGGAATATGCTGAGAACACACCAAGAAAGATTGGTGATTTTATTTGGTACGTTTTAGATTTTAAGTTTAAATCTCTATATTGTAGAAAGTGCAATCTTAAGATTTTATCATTATTATTATTATTATTATTATTATAATTACTACCACTACAGAGGCATAAACCTAATATGGGCATTTTTACAATCCTGGGCTCCTTTTTTTCCCACCAAGGGTCAAAAATAGAAATCATTATTGTGTTGAAATTTGTACTTTTCTTGAAAGTATAGACCTGAAGGGTATAAGAAATGACAATCCCGAGATAAAACCCTGTGTATGTATAAAGATATGATTATTTGAATTTTGAAAATCATTTTTTTAATTATCATAAGCTAAACCTTGAAGTGTGTGACTTTTATGATAATTTAAGGTATTGATCTCCAAAAAACCACTTAGTTTTACTCAGAGAGTATTGCTCTTTTATGTATTTGCAAAAAAAATGGATGAAAATATCCAAAATTTGACGAATCAATGATATTTTGTAATTTTCCTGTTTCAGTATTAAATGTGACTCCATGAAGTTTTTGATTCTGAGATATTCTGAGGACTTCTGTACTTCACTTTACCTTGCATTAGTTCTTTATGTTATGCTTCATGATTGTGCAAAATATTATTTTGCGCGGACATGTGTGCTAATTGCAGTGTCATGTTAAAATAAATGTCCTTTCCGAAACATCCCTGTTTCGGAAAGGACATTTTTTTAAACATTTATGATATTGTTTAAATATATTGTAGTATATGAGTTTATAAGTTTTAGGTAAAGTCTATGAATAACTGGGCAAAATAGGTGGAAGCTGAACTGAATTGATGTCTTTTTATTACATTTTGTACTTGTTTTGTCTATTCTGTACTAGTAATTCATTACTGGAATTTTATTTTATTAAATATTGATTCTGAGATATATTCCAGG
Organism: Lingula anatina; assembly: GCF_001039355.2. The sequence continues at coordinate 710,954 of NW_019773625.1, read as the reverse complement.
TATTCTTTATGCCATTATACCTTATTCCAGTTTCTTTTGTTACAGTTCATAGCTGTATAAAATATTATTTGACAATGTCAGATTTACCAACAGTAAAGACATGTTTAAAAATATGTCCTTTTAGACATGTCCNGTTTTAAGTAAAGTCTATGAACAACTGGGCAAAATAGGCGGAAGCTGAACTAAAATTGAAGTCTTTTTATTACATTTTGTGCTTGTTTTGTCTATTCTGTTCTAATAATTCATTACTGGAATTTTATTTTACTAAATATTGATTCTGAGATATATTCCAGGTATTCTTTACGCCATTATACCTTATTCCAGTTTCTTTTGTTACAGTTCATAGCTGTATAAAATATTATTTGACAATGTCAGATTTACCAACAGTAAAGACATGTTTAAAAATATGTCCTTTTAGACATGTCCTTGTTCCGGAATGGACATTTATTTAACATTTATGAAATTGCCTTAAGATCTCATAGTATGTTGGTTTACAAGGTACAGGTGAAGCAATCATTGGACAAAATATGAGTTAACTAGATTAAAACTGAACTGTTTTTATTACATTAATTGGTCATTTTGGATAGTTTTTGATTCTTTTTTGAAATGTTACTACATTTGTATTTGATCATGACATAAAATAGAGTCTTCTACACTCCATTATACCCTATTCTACTTCCTTTTGTTATAGCTCATAGCTGTATAAAATATTATTTGACAAGGTCAGGTTTAAATTTAGTAATTAAAATTTTAAATATGTCCTTTTAGGCATGTCCTGTGTTTCGGAATGGACATTTATTTAACATTTAAGAAATTGCTTAAATGGTATATATATATATATGTTATAAATAATCACAGGAAGTTAATTATAACCTGTGTCTGCCTGCAAGCGCCTCTGTAAACTGGTGCCAGTGAACTGACTCTCGCAACTTTAACATGTGTAGCCTCATAATTATTTTCGTATACTTTTATGTACATCATAAGTAAGCAATATTTAAAGTAAGGTAAGCTATATTATTCAAAATTATATTCTACATAAATTTGATGTGCTTCCCATCATCCTCTTCCTCATGAATAATAAATAGATGAGCAGACCAAAGAGTAAACAAGTGTTTTAGACAATGTATTAAAAAATGTCCTTTCTGATACAAAGCATCCAAATTGCCTATATTTCTATTTATACTGATATAATCTCTTCAATTAATTGTTAATTTAACTTTGAAATACATGAACTTTGGGAAAATATGCAATGGAAGTTCTAGTAGATCCAAAGAAAAGATGCTGTCTCACAAAAATGAATTTTTTTGTTGAGGATATATATAGAAATTTAAAAAGTTGCCATTGAAGAAATGTTTTTCTATTATTTTTATGTCATATGCATGATGCTTTTACAGTAATTTGCTCATGTCAAGTGAAACATACAGCATTAAAGACAGAATTTTCTCTATTTATAACATTGGCAATGTAAAGGTACTTTGTTTCGGAATGGACAATTTTTAACAAGCATCTCAAAAAAGGCCACAGTTAAATGGGTTTTTGTGCACTGGGGTTTTCTTATATAAAAATAAATATCACATGTCCTGGGCTTTAGATTAATATATATTGTAACAGGCTAGGTGTCAACATGTTCTTTTTATGTAAGAGAAACCCAATGTTTCGGAATGGACAAATTTAACGGAAAAATACGGTAGGGTTATTTTGCACTCCATGTCAAGCTCCAGAATCATCACGCAGATTTCATTATTTGATACAAACAATACCAATACATCCAAATAATGATTAGGATGGTTAATTATACTGTATGTTTTATGATATATTTTCTGAAAGTAATTTATTTTTGTTTCGGAATGGACATTTCGTTTAACGGAAATACCAGCATGCCATTAAAAGACTTTTTTTTCTAGGATACACCTCTCTCCTGTTAATATTTAAATTTTTTTGCTTCCACCATACTACTGATTGTTTTATAATCCACAAAAATGCAATGCCAAACACTGTTTTAATTTATTTCATATTGCTTTTTATTTCATACGACTAAAATGGGAAAAATTTTTGGTCATTTTTCGGGCTTTGCTTTAGCATAACTTTGGACTCGGTGGTGATATTTGGTTTCTATTTTCAGTGTTTATCTTCACTTACACCATTCTCTAACATAGTGATAAAAGAATTCTTTGATCATATGTATGTAATTTGTTAATTAGCAATATGTGGGAAAATCTGAAAAGTGCCCAGGATTGTAAAAATGCCCATATATGCATTTTCATCAGTACCAGCAGGTATATGCAAAATATGCTACTTTTTTTCAGCTTGTTGTGAAAAATTCTGCTATAAGCTTGGTGACAGCATCCAGGAACCCTTAAAGATATAGTGTCTGTCTGTGAATATTGATTAACTCTCCATAGATTTATGAATATATGATATATGATTTATGAATATAGATATATGAATAAAAAATGTCATTTATGAAATCTTTCACTAAAAATAAAATCTGTTACCAATAATTTAAGATTTTTTTCTTTTGTAGATTAGAAAGCCAGTGCCTGTATCCTCTTCTAGTCAAGTGCCCATTGGTCTACTTTTTAAACCACCACAGTCAGCCATTGCAAACCTACAGAAAAAAGATTACTTGGGAAAAGCTAAGGTAGTGCTTGCATATATGGTTCTCTTTATTCATGCTTTTCTAAGTGCAGCACCAGTTAAATAACAATTTATTACGTAGGTCAAATATTTTTTATGTTCTACATCAGGAATTAATTCATGGTAATTATAAGGATATTATATTTTGGTTAAGATATTTTACATTTAAGTAAGTTCCATGGATGTTCTCTATAGATTTTGTTTTGTATATTTTGGAAACCTCAGTTTTGCCCAGAAATAATCAGATATTTTGTTTTCCAGGTTGTGTCATGCTTGGAACCAGAAGGTGAAAGTGAAACCTCAAAAGTTGTAAGTGATTTATAAATATTTATATGTTGTACACTAAGAAAGAGTATTTTTTTCTTGCTGAGTCTTGAATGAGAAAAAAAGACACTTTGAAACTTCATTATCAGTGAAAGAAAGATCACTGCTTAACAATAAATATGTAAAATTACATTTATACTTTATATGATTTGTCTATATTTTGTAGAGAGCCCATCCAAATCTGTCAAGGACATCAAGTCACTCTGCACCTAACTCTCCTGTTTCAAGTAGAAAGAATGTGTCACCAAGACCAGCCAGACCCCCTAAGGGACCACATCTGGTGAAAGACTTCAAGTCTGGCAGCAGTACATGTTTGTCATCTAGTGTAAAAGACAGCAGTGATAACATTGGAATTCCTCCACACAGATTTTTACTACCTTTGGGCACGACAAAAAGTAGTTCACATACAGATGTCACCAAAGCTAACAATACCAGTAAAATTTCACAAGATGAAGACACAAAATCCTATGGTGCTAATAGTACAGATACTCGTATCTCAAGACCACCAGTGCCTTTGAAAATCCCGCCACGATTACTTCAGAAGTCTTCTGATAGAAATGTGGCCTCCAGCTTAATTGATAGTCATGGGAAGTGGACTAAGGAGTCTAAAGGGACTTATACTAAGTCTGTCCCTGCTGTGGCAGGCAGACATGCAGAACAAATGAACAAGGTTTCTCCTCTTCAATCTCTATCAGGGAATGGACAATTGGAACGCAATAAAGATATTTTAGAGCTAAAATTGAGGGCAATGTCCAAAGATTCAAATCAAAAAGAAAAGTCCCCTGTTCCACCCAAAAAACCGCCATCATTAATTTCGAAGTCCTCTATAGGTGTTGTCATGGCAACTTTTGAATGTGACAGTGAGACAAGTACTTGGCCATTGAGGAGGGGCAGCACACTACAACAGGCTCTTCAGAAGGCCAGCCAGAAATTTGGATATCCAGAGAATTCTATATCTATATGGTAATAAGAAAGTGGTAGTTTAGTGGTTATTGGATATTATTGACAAAGTTGACGGTAGTTTGTTCCTAGATTGAATTTTATCATCATTTAGTTTTTTTTAATTATATTTTTTCTTATTCATCTATTTTAATAAATTAAATTATTTTTAGTGCAATTATTGGTTAAGGCAGCAGAGTGACTTTATTGGCTTCATTAACGGTGGGTGTGGCCAAAGCATTCAATGCACCTTCCCACAATGAAAGAAGAATTTTCATGAACTCATTATCTTAAAGTCTTTTGTTGGCCATTTTATAACAGGTATAAAGTGGCTTTTTCAAATAACAGTCACAAAAAATTGTTTGGTTTAATGTGTAAGTACCTTGGCAACAATGCAAGTAACAAATTTTCTTGGTTATTTTTTTTATTTAGGTGGCGGTGGAGCACAGTGGAGACCCCTATGTATATTGAAAATGAGGCCAGCATGGCAGAAGTGTGGACAAGACTGCAAGGTGACAGTTTGCATCTTCAGGTGTATGGAAAGCCTTCATCATGACACAGCAGTTTTCATTGTCTATTCATTACTATTCTGGCCAAGATGGGAGGGAGGGAGGAGGCTATCTTGCTTGTCTGTTTTTAATCAATCCCTGACACAGGATTAACATGACTTTGAGATGAAAGAACAAGGTATCTACAAAGAATATAGTAAGATATAATACAAGATAATCCAAAGTGCAGTCTCTTTTAAATGAAATTTTAGATTCTAGGTATGTGACAGCGGTTCATATGATATTGGTATGTCTGGTGGCAGCAATAAGAATTCCCCCATTTGTGGTAGATCAGCTTTAGGTTTAACTTTTAAAAATTATACCATAATACTCAGGAAGTATGTTGGTGTTTTTATTTATAATTAGAATATGTGTATGATGTTTGAGAATCTTTTTTTTTTTTTAATTCTTGTATTTTATGTTTGATGTGAACACTCCTTGTTGTGATAGTGAGCATTATGTTAGGTACTGTAATGCTATAGCTCAACATTAAATTATTTACAATTTTTTTAGGATATTTACTTGAAAAATTCCTTTGAAATAAAATGCTTGAGGAAGTTGGCTTAAATATAATATATTAGTTAGGCTTGCGAATTGTATAATTTTCTGTAAGGTAAGACTTATTAATGAATACATTTTCAAATTGCTTGTCATCAATCAAACTTAGTATTTATTGTGAAATTACATACAGATTTTACTCTTTTTCTGTCAAACATTATTTGATTTTATGTAGTCTTAGTTTTTTAGAGGGTTTTATTATAGTATTTTAATGTTGAAATAGTTTTCTGTTCTTTTGTGTTTAGAGATAATTTATTTTTGAGGGATTGCCATGGTGATAACTGTAGAAAATGCAGTTTTTGTGACGTTTTTGTTGTAGGTTCAATTAGGACCTAGGTAATCTAGCTTAAAGGTGCTTTTTAAAAGTTGGAATGCGGTGTATTCTGGCAAACTCCGAAGAAATTGATGAACTGTAATCAATATTCATGTGCAAACAGAGGGTGGAAACTGCAAAACGAATAGTATTTATTGAAATTTTCTGGTAGAAATATGGTAATTAAACTTACATGATTTACATTATTATTGTTAAAATTGCCAAGATCAGTCAACCCTGTGTAGTTAAAAAGTAAGTGTCAAGGCTTTTGCCCATCAATAAAGCATTTTACAAGCTTTTATTTTTAATAAAGAAGTGAAATCAGGCATATCATCTTTAACGCTTTTTCCTGAATTCATTTAATATAAACATGAGAAATGGTGTACATAAACAATAACAACATTTCATCTTGCGGTTCAAGTTTTATTAGAAAAATCTATTTTAATGCTTTTCTTTAACAGCACCAAATAGGTTCTAAATTATCTGAAACTTAAATTTAGTCAAAAATGACAAAATATGACAGAAATGAGTTGCTGCTCCCTCCTTACAACATCAAACATGATGGCTATTGTACAGATAATAATAAAGTTCTTAAAAACTTAGTCCCACCCCCCTTCTGAGAAGAATTATAAGAATTCATATTCATATGCTTGAATGATAAGGTCATTGAAATGATAAAGAATTATTGTGATCACAGGAAATGAAAAGAAATGATTTAGAAATAATATTCATTAGAAAAAAGGTTGTACAAATGAAATCATATGACATGCTTCTTAACAAAAAAGAAAAATCAGTTGTCTATTTTTATAGGTTAGTGTACATAAAATTGAAGTCGTCTACTCCAAATGGCACTCAACTGTGCTGCGTACTTCAGCTACACATCCTTAGCAACAACATCCAAGGTTTTGAAGCACTTGAACACATGATATTAAATGGCATGAAATGAAAGGTGACTGAAGGATTTTATTAATATGGAAGTGCTGTTTTCTATCCAACAGCTGTCCTCAATGTAATGTTGACCTCATTGGAGATTCCCCTGCGCCCACTGTAGTGTCACCAAACACGTTGGCGTAGGAGTTTTTAAGGAACTGGACGTAATTCTGCATACTTCTGTTTGTACTGTGGGACTGCTCCAGCCTGTCCTTGAGGTCGTATAATCGCGAGTTGAACTTCCTCTCCATCTGGAAAGATGTCATATTATTAGGTAATACAAAGATCTTGTACGATGCAGTTCTCACATTTGACCATGCTGAACACTAATATTCACTATGCTTAGTCTAACAAATATGATTAACACCTTGAGTAAACAGCACAACCAAAATTTCTGATTCAATAAATTGGTCTGGATTTACCATAAGGTTCTTCATTTTCAAAATGTTATGCTTAGTAAATAAACACGAAAGGCAGATAAGCTATACGGTATATTGAAATAATCATATTTATATTATCTGAGGAGTATAATGTAGTAATAATCAACACTGCACTGTCCCATACCTCATCTTTCTCCCTCTTTAACTTAGCTATTTCTGCCCTGGCCTGGCTCAGCTGGGATTCCAATTCCAGAAGCCTGGACTGCATGTTTCTCTCTTTAGTTGTGGCCTTTTCTCTCGCCTGCTCCATCTGCCTCCTGCTGTCTGTGAGAGCTGTCTCCAACTGACGAGTTAGGCTTCCATTTTCACGGATCTTTTCTTCAAGTTTTTGCTTTAAAAAAAATTTCTGGATTTAAATTCTGAAACACACTGCTTTGTCTTCCATTGCCCATTCTAATCTTGTGCTGCTAATCGCATGTTTTAACACTAAAAACAATCCCAGCTCTCAAAACTTAAAATGGCACAGCCATTTTTCTATCCTTACAGACAGAACATCAGACTATAATACTCACTTATAAAAATAACAATCTAAACTTTAAAAAACATTGGAGAGCAATAACAAAATAAGAGGTCATAATGGTCTTAGCTCATGACTTACGTTGGCCTGATGTATAGACTCATCTCTCTTGGCCACTGTGCTCGCAAGTTCTCTACTATGATCATCCGCATCCTGCAACCGCCTGAAAACAAATGCGTTCAACCTTAAATGTCAGCACTAAGTTATAATTTCATATCCTTAGTAATCAGCCAAGTTAGCATTCCCCAGCTTAATGGGTGGAAAACCACCATCAGACAGTAAACAAAGTCAACTATCTAAATGAAAGAACAATTCATACATGTATTTCAACAACTTTTTTTAATTAAAAGTAATAATAAAACTGTACCTTTCAAGAGTGTCCACTTTCCCCCTGAGAGCTCTGTTGTCATCCTCTGCTGCATGGAGTCTGTCCTTAAAACTTTCCACATGCTCAGTCTGGTGCTCCACCTTCACTGTCAGCTCTGCTATAAGTTTCGTATTATCCGTGTTTTTCCTCTCATACACCAGCAGTCTTTCCTGGGCATCCTGCAGTTTAAGTTCAGTGGTCTTCAGCAGCTCAGGGAGAGGCTCCAGCTCCTCTAGCCTTTGCTGGAGGCGCATCTTCACCTAAAACACATGAAAAAAAATTCAATTTTTCCTGCAATCTTTTTCAGGAACTGTCTGACAGTTGTTCTCAAATGCTTGGTTGACTTCCATAAATAATTGAGGATCATCCCTCTTCACAAAAAAAGTAACATAGTATCTTCTATACTAGCAAAGATCTTCTCCAGTACAATCCAAAAGCTTTAAGTTGTAAGAAGACATATTCATATTCTACCTACCCTTTCTAGTTCCATCTCCCCTCCCTTCTGTACACGCCTGGTTTCCTTCTCCTGTTCATCAAGTCTGAAGCTCATTTCATCTTTCTCTCGTTGGGACTTGTTGGCCTAATATTAACAACACCACAGATTTGTTTAAAATTAACTGACCAATAAAATGAAAATGTTTTACAATTCGAAAGCATAACAACACACTGCAATATACTGTGGTCTCACACATCTGGCTATATCATTCAACCAGCTGGAAGCCTTATAAGCCGTCAAAAAATTTTAAAGTATTACAATTCAGTGTTAAGCATGTCACCCAATAGTCTCAATGCTCCACTTCACTCACAACTTACAAACCCATGAAAATATTATATCACCTTTGGCATTCAATGTAATTAAAAGCAATATTCAGGAAGACCATCTTGATTTAATCACTTTGAATTTGTTGTTACACACTTGCATTCATGAAAACTATAAATGAAAAGCCAGCTTGGTGATAAACACATGAAATTATTCAGTTAATACAATATCAGTCTCTTACAATCCCTAATTTTAGAAAACTGGCACATATTACAAACAGTATTGTAAAATCTTTCAAGGAACATCATGCACCCTCTTCCCAAAACCTTCTACTAACAGTGTAAAAATCAAGAGATCTAATAAAATGCAAAACAAAGGTAAAAACTTGAGTATTGTACTGTAACACATCTTGTGGGAACAACCAAAGAACCTCAAAACTTTAAGCATAGCAGTTTGTGGGTGTAATGTCGATATCCTTAAAATGACTACAAGAAATGAAATCTGTGACACCATTAAAATTCAATCTGGCATCTTAAAGGCCTAGAACTTCAATCAAGCACCATAACCTACCAGACAGGCATGTCAGTGGAGAATTTCTGAATGTGCAATTGATTTTAAATGACCAATAACTTGTACAAATATAATTCATTCTTTTATTTTCTATTTTGTGTATTTTCACAGATAAACACCAAATGACATGCCTGTGCAAGCAAAATATGTAAAAACTGGAGTCTCAAAAAGTGAAAAAAAAAAAAATCCTGCAACCAACCCACTGTTTGACCCATGTGTGAAACACCACCGTAAAATAGTCCAAAATGTGTTATATTGACTTAATTGACAAGGAACTGACATGCATAAACTACGGGCAAACTCCAGGCACACTGTGTGCATATACCTTCAGTGATGACATAGGGGCACTGGTCTGTGGAAAAGATAATAGTCTCTTATTCATCAATACATGCAACTAGACATATATTTTAATTACTCAAACAATAAAAGTTATTCAGACCTGTTAACTTGATCATATATTATTAATGTATTGGTAATGTTAAGTTATATAAAATAAAAGCAGCATATTTTATGCAATTATTTCCAAAAGTGCAATCAGATAAAATCATTCATGACAGAAGGATAGTTTATCAGTAATGAGAGAGAAACTGTGTAAACATATTTCCAGATCACCACTGAAGTGCAAGATGCTAAGCACCTGAACACACACGTTCATGCAGCTAGCTTTAAGAAATCATTTCTTTTTGTGCCATTTTATTTACTTGAAGTTTCACAAATATCATAAAAGCACTTACTACAGAAGAGATTTCAAAAGGTACAAATGTTTTATAATAGTTTTGTCCAATGTTTCCTGCTGCTCAACAAACAGCCATCTTAACTCTTTTACTAGATTAAATATTAATTCCAGTTGTCTAATTAAGATAGCACTCACTGGTCTCTCGCCAAAACCAAAGTTTTTGTTTCGAGACCAATATGGGTAATTTACTTTCAAGCAGGATCTCAACTTACCTGAGCTCTGTAGTCTTCTGTCATCACTTCATATTGCTTGATGTTAGTCCGTAATGCTGCCACCTCCTCCTCTGTCTGGGACAGCTTGCTTTCAATTGTGCACATATTAGCCTAAACATGCGTGAAAAAAATGAAATGAAATGAATAAATGAACTGCAAAAAGTGGTAAGAAATAAAATGAGTGAGCAGCATACAAAATTGTGTGAAAGTGGTAAAATAACTGACGTGAAGTCAATTTTAAAAAAAGCATGCTCCAATTCAAACCTAGAGACAAACACAAAAAAATGTCATATCACAATTTTCCTCACTCACCTGAACCTCATCCAACTGTTATTAATGTAATAATTCAACCACCACAATCAACCAACTTTATCTCAGTTCAGGAAAAAGTAATAATTACACTATAAGGTTTTCAAAATCCAAAACTACACAAAACCTTTTAAAATTATGAATAATATCCTAAAATATCCAATCTAAGTTACCAAAAGAGAGCAATCACATCAATAATAAAAAAAGAAATAAGCACCTATTTCTAAGTGTAATATGCAATATAAATGATAATGATTTTTTAAAAATCAAGTAGGTAGGTAATGTTAAGGCCATGGTCCACTATCCCTCACCCTGAGTCTCTCATTGTCCAGTTTCAGAGAGGATACCTCACTGGTCTTGGTGTGGAGCTGGGCGGTGGCAGAGTCCATCTGGACCCTTTGGTTCTCCTCCATTTGTTCTATCTGTGACTCCAACTCAGATATTCTCCTGAAAAAAGCAGGGTTTTTTTCAAGACTTATAACCATGGATGATGCTGAGAACTAAAGAACTAGACAAGATGTATCTTGCATACAAGTCACTTCAACCACTGATGTGTGTTAAAAACATGCCTGGGTCTTTTGTTCTCAAAATCCATTGTAGTATGACTCATATACACCATTTATCACAAGAGTGTTATATGACATCCATGCTTCCTAACTCAAGTATATCACAATACGTCTTCCTGAATCCCCGGTGTCTTTTACTTCCATCCCCCACAAATAATAGTAAGCAAAAGCACAAAATTTTCCCTCTTCCATACACTTTTTAAATCAAATAGTAGGATGATCATAATGATCATTTAGGATTCACACATTCCTCTCTTCTCTCCCTGACTCATTTTCTACACCACACAGCAGAGATCACAGTGTCCCCAGCATCCACAACACTCACGTTTTCAGTGCCGAGTTTTCTCCCATCACTTGGGACTTTTCCTTTGACAGTTTCTCCACCCTGGACCTGATGTTCTCTAGCTGTGCCTCTAGGTCTGCTGCCTGAGCCTCCTTCTCCAGTAACTGGGAGTTGATCTGCTGGACTGTGTCCTCACTCCTGGCTGCCCTCTGCTTCTGAACTCTGCAATGATTATAAAACAGGAGACCCATAATAACACAACAAAACCTTGGGCTTTATTCACAAGAATAAGAAGCATCTAAATACACTGAAGCCAAGACTGGAGAAAAAAAAAATCTGAATTCCAGTGACAACATTCTCAATATTTCTCTTCACTTATTACAGAAAAGAAAACTAAATAATGCATTTATTCATCTCTGAAAAGAAAAAAGTAATAAAATATTTTCAGTCAGAATGAATATTAATCTGTCATACCTGGTTGCCTTTTTGAGTGCCTCTTTATCTCTCTCTGCCTTCTCCTTGGCAGTCTGCAGTAACTCCTGCAGGTGATCTACTTCAATCTTCTCCTGTGCCAGCTGACTCTCCAGACCCTGTAATACACTGAATCATATCACATCACACCCATCATATATCTCCCTGTCATAACAACTATTATCTTAAAATTTGTTATTATGATTAACCCAAATCTAAGCGAATCCTGTTAAACAACCGAAAAACATACTTCTAATCAATCAACAAAAAGTTAATAAGATATATCTGCCTGTAATCTTGCACCATATATATATATATATATATGCTATGAACTTGTAAATACCACACTATTCACTGCAATGTATGCCTCAGTTGTAAAGTATCCCATACCCTGATTTGCACTGCCATTCTATTGCAGTCCGACTCCTTGACCCTTAGCTGCTTCTGCAGGTGTGCCCTAGTCTGCTCCAGGGAGGACTGCATCCCTGAGATAGCCAGATTTTCCTCCTATGACAGACAGAGAGAGAGAGAATGAGAAATACAGTAGAGAAAATTCACAGATTTTTATCAGCTGTGTTATGCACTCAAAGGTTCAATAATATTTTCTTCAAGCTACAACTGAGATCAGAGTTGTATACACTCCAATATTTCAGTGGTGAACAAGACGCCTTCTTCAGGGGAAGAGACTGCAGGGGTTGTTAAACATTTTATAAACAAAGACATACCTCATATGAACACACTGATATTTACAACTGACAGCAAAGCTATCTCATCTTTTATTATCTTTTAAAGGTCACTACAGTCTGCCAGCAAAAAGTTTAAATAATCACAATCATCACTTCATTTCCATTATGAAAAAAAAAAATAAATAAAATAACTTCCTAGCCTCATCAGTACACAGAGGATGGGTAACACAAATCACTCATGTGTCATGTTGTTGCATATTCTTCATTTTAATTTGACCAAAAGTTTTTCTACGCTGACCTTCTGGTTGTCCAGCTGTCCCCTTATCACACCTATCTGTCTGTCCTTCTCCAACAGATCTACACGCAATTGCTGGAAGACAAGAGAATGTATCATTTAAATTTCATAAGCTTTTGCTAAAGATTTGTTCACCAATATCTCTTAATATATCAGTGCTACAAAAGCAGTAGGACACAAAAACAGACTCATCTGCTGTAAAAGATGGTTCAAATTTACCTTTTTATTAAGAAAGAATTGACTGCATGTGTTTGTGTGCATACACATGCATTTGTACACACACACACACACACACACACACACACACACACACACACACACACACACACACACACACACTCGAATGATCTAAACATAAAAGGTATTACCACATTGTTTCCTATTCTCAAGATCAAGTACCTGGTTGATAGCATCAGACTCCCCCAGCTTTTTAAGCAGGATATCCCTCTGCTCTGCCACCCTCATGTTTTCTGACTCATCCTTGTGTTTCTCTCTCAGGAGCCTACGTAGAGTTCTATTGGTGGATTCAAAATCTGTCAGTTTTTCCATCAGCTGTTCTTTCTGCTTTGCTAAGGCAGCACTATCAGATGAGGAAATTCTCTTTTCCTTTAAAAGTTAAAGACATGAAAATTATTTGACATTACAAAGTGTTTTTACAATTATTGTTGATTTAGAGATCCATGTAACAAAACACGAGGACAGATACAAATTTAATAGGATTAAAAACAAACTGTGGCACAAGTAAATTGTATACAACATCAATTAAAAGGATTCCTTATTTGACAGAATTATTCCACTGAAAAAAAGATGCTCCCCATGAAAAGTTTTATGCAATAATACCAAATGTACATGTTTAAAATAAAAATCAAAAGATTAACAGAGGGAAATCAGCAAAAGAAATTAAGACAGACAGAAAACTCAAATACATATGTAAGCGACAATATTTTTAAGCTACTCAAACCGTTTGAATTACAAAACAGCTCCCCACCTCTCTCAGTCTCCTGACCATGTCCCTCAGTTCGGACATCTGTTTGGCGGCTGCCTGACCATCCATCTCTACCTCCACTAGTTTCTTCATTAACATGTCCTTCTCCGTGTTCAGCACTTCCCGCTCTGACCTACAAACATGCAGATTGTGAGCTTTAGGTGGACAACTCTGTGCCAAATGTACTTGGTGTGTTTATATGTAACTCAGTGAAAGTGTGTAATTCTGTAACTTACTGAGTAATAAAATCTAAAATAATTCTCATATTTTTTTGTTGCATTTACTCCTGCATAAAAAGTGATGTGTAACTCCTTATGCAATTGCTCACATCTGTGAATTAAACTCATCACTTACCTTGTTCTACATCTGAGCATTCTAAGACAATATACACAAGTTCATGAACTCTTCTTACAATTTTTTACAGTTTGCATAATTGTAAATTTACTTATTAAGCATTATCATCAAATAAATAACATTTTTGGATAGGAATTGCTTAGGGCATCTTCAGATAAAATGTATCCAATTTAAAGTAAGTTCAGCATGACAATCTTAAGTATTTACTTGTTGAAGTCCACTTCCTCCTTAAGCCTGTCCATGCTCTTTTTAAGGATTCTGTTTTCTGTCTCTGAGGCATTAAGTTCTCTCTTGTAACCCCTCAGTTCTGTTTCCTGGTCAGCCATAACTCTACGGGAGGTCTCCAGCAAGTCATCTTTCTTTTCCATATCACGGAGAGTTTTCTGAAGCTCCACCTATAAATTAAAAAAAAACAAAAAAAAAAAAAAAACTAATGTTACCAGTTTTTGTTACAATGAATGTATTGGTCTTAATAGTAATTGTATGACATATATGAGTTCAGAAAATTTTAATGACTTCAGCTATTAGTAACCAATGACTTATTGAGAATTAATTCATTCTGGAATAATTCTCACAATTAAAATTTTTTTTCAAATACAAGTAAGTGACTTTACACATGCATCAGAAAGTAATGTATAACTTTAGGATGCAATTGTTTACATGAAATAAATCACTTACTTAGTTTAAGTGTCATAAGGATTAACATTAACCGACCTCATTTTGCAGTGTTCCAACTTCAGTCATAAGACTGTCTATTTTCTTCTCATATCCCCTCATGTTAGCGTGGACCCTCTCCTCCTCATCAGTGTCAAGGTCACTCATACGCATCGTGCCGTGGACAACATCATCGTCTCCCCTGGGTGTGGTGATTTCAAGTCGATGAGAAGGACCCTAGAATTCATAAAAAATAAGTGACTAGCTGATTTGGATTTTGTTATAAAGGTGCTTTCATTCTGTCTATGAGTTTTGGATTTAGAGAAAAAAAGGGAATTCCTAACAAATGTAATGAAATGTATCATCATAATTAAATTATGTGTTTCGTGAAATTTAGGGGAATGGCAAAATATAAGATTGTAACCCTTGACTACAATTAATCAAGTTGACAGGCCAAATGAAAATTTAAAGCAGTTTGGGGACTATGGAAATATTTTTTAAAATACTATTTGGAATCCCACTGAATTTTTACCTGCCATGCTAATGACTTGAGGCTGGACCTTGAAGTTCTACCAGGAGGAGGAACCCATGGTCCCATCAATGGACTTTTACTTCTTGCTCTTGAGGAGGCAGTGCTATGCCTTAGATTTCCTGAGCTAAACGTTTTTGATCTGCTTTCTGCTAGCCTCTCCTAAAAAATTCAATAAGACAAATTGTAAATGTATGAAAATGAATAACAGACAATCAGGATGCTAAGCCAAAATACAGTTCTCTTAAAATTAAAAATTAATCTTTAAAAATGTAAAGATCCTGATATGTATGACACTCTCAGAATATAATACTGGTATAATATGAGAATAATATACACACATCTACAGCTCGGGCAGATGCACTTTTCTTTGGTTTTTTCACATGTACATGAACAGGTGTCTCATCTTCCACATGGACATGCACAGGTGATGTTGTATGCAGTCCATCTCTTTCTATTGTCATCCTACAAGAAAAACAATATAATATTATATTTGTACTATTACAATAAATAAAAACTAGTACATACTTTGAGTGTAGGTTTCTGTTTTATAAACATTTGGCAGGTTACATCACTTCTCAGTCTAATCAAGGCAGTAGACAGCAATATTGAATGTAAGTGACAGATGCACAAATCATTAATATCTTGTGGAAGACTGTGGTTCATAAAGATTTGCAAGTAAATGGGAGAAATCAATATAAAATCACTTTGCTTCACTCACCCCATAAAATTGACAAAATAATACAACCAGAAGATATTCATAGCATATATAATTTTAGTGGTTGGTAATTTCTGTAACCATCAGTTATATCAATTATCATCTACATTATTTTGCTTAGATCTACGCTGCTGCCGGTAGCCGTGGTTAATACACTACAGGTAAATAATGTAAATACCTGGGCTGGGATCGTTGAGAGACATTTCTTTTCTAGCTGTCTGTGATATTTAATCAAATAAGAACCTAATTCTTACCTGAAGATGAACTGATTATTGTAATCTTTCTATCCAAGTATTATATTAAGCTGTTATGAATAGCTTGCGACTTAAAAGCACTACTGAGAGCAAGTAGCCCCGTTTTCCGTGTAAAGAGGTCGTATTATGATGTTCAAATGGACGCGGTTTACACGCTTCTGATTGGCCAAAAGATTTTGACGTCATAATTAAGTCTCTGGGGAGTTTTCTTAAAAATGTTCAAAGATTATCTATTTTATTGGTTGAAAAGGCATCAAAATAAAAACAGTATTTGTAAAGAACATATTGAAATTATTAACATTGCAATAATATTCATATTAATGTAAAAAATTACAAAATTTCAGAATTTATCCAAATCGAGGCCACAGAGGCCACAGGAATTCCAAGATGGTGAACAGTGCAACAGGTTCTCCCTTAAAAATCAAAACATTGTAATAATTCATGAGAATGGGACTCTGAACGTGAGTATTAAGTCTTAGTACGTGACAATATAGATCTGTTATAATTAATGCACGTTAAAATATAACAATTGCTAAAGGGATAGATTCACAGTTTGCGTTTATCTGGAGGGGATGAAGTTGCTGTCAGTGTCAGCACAGACAGATTTATCTTGTCGACACTGTTGTTATGTCACTTGTCATCGTTACGTTCTGTGATTTATTTGACTTGACACAGGAGCGTTATGAGTTCGGACTCGATGTGTAGAATTTTACACCGCCTTTACTTGATGGCCAAATTAAGTTGTATTTTTTCCTGATTACAATCATTTTACAATTCAGAGCAAATTGTAATTTGATTTCTGGTATTGTAAATAATCACTAGCTTAAGATATTTTTAGCATAAGCAAATTGATCTTAAACATGGACTACAAAGAAACGTAAATAGATGCTGTTTTCTGAAGCAGAATGTCTTTTCAATCAGCTGATATCTTATCTTTATTTGATTTTATAATAATTAAAATATCTAGAATGATTTCTGATATTATTTACCCAAACCTTTATATTAATTCTCCAGGTTCCACATTCTTGCCAACTTGTGTAACTGTGATATAACAGCATGCCATTCTACCATGGTCTGAGGCGAGCCATTCTGGACCGAGATCTCCAGGATGTTCAGAAGTGGCTGGATAGGGGCGTTGATGTGAACAAGAGGATCTCAGACTCTGGGGTGACGCCCCTCAACATGGCTATGTATATGGGGCACATAGGAGTGATACAACTGCTGCTGAGGTACTGTAGAACATACTTAAAGATATTTTATTGTGACATCAATTCTCCTTGAAGGTGTTTATAAATGTTTCAAAAACTTTTAACTTGTATTGAAGCTTCTTATCCTTCCCAATTTAGACTTCAAAATTATAAAAATTCATATTAAAGTACTTTCCAATTTAGACTTTAAAATTATAAAAATTCATATTAAAGTACATCTTTCTGCATCTTAGAACCTCACAGTGTCTAAGCCTTGGCATCTAGCAATTTTACTTTAGCGCATTTAGATGATCTTCATAGCAAGTGTTTAGAATTATTTTAACTCCTAAAGAAGACCATCTTGTAACAGTTTCAAGAAGATAAAAGACATGTACTTTGTTGAATATGTCAGCCAATTTCATCATTGTATTCAATCTGCAATGCTAACACTGGTCCATATTGTCAGTAAAACTGAGGCAGGCCTATAAAATTTTGCAAAGATGTGCCTTTTAGGGAGCCTTTTTCTGTTATGGATAAGTCGGTTCTTATATCTTGGTGTCCAGAAGGGCAATCGGGCTAATAAAAAGCCATAGACTGATTGTACACCTAATTTGTTTCAGGTATGGAGCTGACCCCAACCAGAGAAGTGTGTGTAGGGACTCAGAAGATGGAGAAGAGGAGTACCCCATTATGGTGGCTGCTAGATTAAGGTAGACTCCTGTACTGATGAATCCACATCAGCATAATATATTATTTGTATGGTTAATCTTTTACCTAGGAAGAATACTTTTCTTTGTCACTTTAAAATCTCTTTATAGGATATCCGGAAAATTTTTGAAAAATTATGTGACCATAATCAAAATGAACCAAAAGATTTTAAAGCCACTGGGTTTTGTGCTGTGTAGCTCTGTGAAGTCTGATCTAACATGTGTTACCATAGCACGTGATTCTTTCTACTTACCAGAAATGTCAACTTTGCTCAACTGCTGATAGACCATCATGCCCTCGTGAATAAAAAGGACTCTGCCAGCCTGTCTCCACTTTATTATGCTGCCATGTTGGGGAACAGCCATGTGGCAGCTCTGCTGATTAATTCTGGAGCAGATGTAAGGGTTACTCTTCTCCACTATTGATTATATGTAAAGATAAAGAAACCGCTCCCAATTTAGGTGGGGTGAGCAGATTGGTATTTGTACTACCTTAGCGGGAAAACATGGAAATGGAATAATTTGTTTGAAATTTCAATGATATCTGTTTTCTGTCATTTCTCATTTTGCTAATCCTGCATATGTCTTTACATGTCAATGAAATCAATGTAGTAATATTCGTTATTTGATTGAGTGATTGATTTTATAATTTTTTGTGCAGCTTAATCTTCCTGTTGGCAAGCTGGATGCCACTGCATTGCAAGCTGCTGTACAGCATGGTCATCAAGGCATGGTCAAATTGCTATGTGATAATCAAGCCAAGGTAGATAGTTGTCCATAGAAATCTTATATATGAATTGTAAAATGAATCTCCTATACAGCTAATACAATTTAATATATGAATGTGATATAAATCTGATTATGTGGGTGACCAAACGTGATTGAAAAACGAGAGCTGACAAAGAGAATATTTTATTTCATGTTATGGATCATTATACTGATACTCGCAGCTAATTTAATCCAAAAAATCTTTTTTTTTTCTTTTTTACAATAATGACATAAGTAATACTTCCTTAATTACTTAATTAAGTGATACACAATTAGAACATTCTTCATTACCAGGTTAACTCCAGAGATAAAGAGGGCAACACTCCTCTACACTGTGCCACAGACAAGAGTCTCAAAGCCATGGTACAATTGATGGAGTGTAACGCCAATCTAGAAGCAGTGAACCTTCAGGGCCACACTCCCCTGGTTCATCTCATAAAACTAGGTCACTACAAGGCCGCCATGCTGCTGATTTCTCATGGTGCCAATGTGAGGTTCATGACAAGCATTTCAACACAAGACTTACCAGTCCAGGGTGCATTTGGTGCCGACATCTTCATGGTGGCACCTCCTTCCACACACCTGCCCCCTAGTGTCATGAATTTAATCCACATGGTGGTATTAGGTGGATGGGACAGCAGGCAGCTGCTGAACATCATGCAGTTGCAATACCTTCAGCTGAGCCAGGATGGTAGTTTGAATTTGAATGACTTGAAAACCTTTTGTGATTGGTTGACCAAGTTTAACGATGAGCCAATGGCACTCAGAGATCTATGTCGTATCTCTATTCGTGCCAATTTGAGAAAGCATACTGGATTTAGGAGTATTGTTAAAAGTGTTAAGTCTCTTCCATTACCTATGTTGATGCAAGAGTACCTTTGTTTTCAGTAATGAGTTACTATCTGATTTTATCTCTATTGTTTTTTCATATAAGTGCAAATATGTATTTTGTTTGCTAGATATTAGTTATATCACTTAAATTAATTGTCAAGCCTTTAATGTTATTTTTTAAAAACATAAACATAAGAAGTCTAACAAAGACTATGTCAGAACGTCATTTTTTCCTGAAAAGAAGTCCATTTTGAATGGTTAAATAAGGGAAACTAAAGACTTTCTTGAAGAATGATAATTATTGTCATTATTGCTTTTAGGCCCATTACTTCCAAATTTTTTGCAAAGTACAATTTCCAGACAAAAAATAATGCACATGTATGTCAAAAAAAAAAAAAAAACTTTTGTTTTTATTGAGGGAGGAGGTGGGGGGCAATTACCAGGCATAAAAACTTTATTGTTGTGTGATCTCTTCATACATACTCAATAACTTGAAGTAACGTTTTACCTCAAAATTTTTTTGACTGTGTATATTTTAGTTTGTATATCTGTTTACTCACCCTGTGATAGATTGATTATACAGTTTTAAAAGTGTGATGGAATGGGGTTTGCTATTCATACAAATGTATAATATCTAAATTATATAAATATACAAGTTGGTGTTCAATTTTATCAGCAAACTCACCTGGAAAAGGATATTTTTACAGTATATATTATTTTGGGCATTGTTACTTACTGTAGAGAAATCGGAAGTATATTTTTGTCATACAGAAATCTTATATGGAAAAGGATTTTTCAAATATAGTTTATTTTTTGCATTATATTGCAGTGGCTGGTACATAATCTAGTAAATGCTAATAATTCCGCTATATCAGATCGTATGACATAAAACTTGACCACAGAAATATTTTCTTGAAGGTATGTTAGTTGGAATTTTATGGAAACCATGTTTTTTACTTGCGTGGTGTCCCTTGCCCTTGTTCGTTAAGTTTTTTATTACAGTTTTTTTTTTTCGTTTTCTTTTTTCCTTTTTTTTGCGTTAAAAAAGGAATGGCTGGTTGGTTGTGTAAAACATTGCTGAATTTTGTCAGCGTTTTTACAATATGATATTGTAAACAATTTTTTTCAACTCTGAATAAAATCTCGTTTTATATTTTAAAATCGCCAGATTTCACGGGTAGCATTTTGTTTCCAGTATCAAATTGACAATTTTCTCTCCCTACAGAGTTTAATTTAAACTATAATATAATAGCGGTGTAATTGAAATTCTGATCAATAAATGTTTGGGTTTCTTTTATAAAAATACGTGTTTTACAAACAATATGAACTACAGTAACCAATATAACCTAGAGTCAAGAACAAGTGAAGCCATGTAGAGCGGAAGTTTCCTCCGTGCAGAAGGCAGGATAACTGCATGTAACTTGGAGCTTATGATCTTGGATTCTTATAGTTTGCGGGTCCTGGATTTTACATCTTTGTTCTATCCTCTCTCTGGAGATCGTAGCTGTTACAAAACTGGACGACAGTCTTTTAACTAATTTTTTAACAGGTGGAGAGATAAAGGTTAATTGAATAAAGTATATTACATGTACATTAGTGGATGTGAAACTCATTCCAACACTTCACCAAGGAATACCGTAATAGCTGCGACAATCAGACTGGAGAACGTAGTATTTGTCGTCACGTCATCCCTTTGTTCTGGATATAACTTGCTGTTCAATACCCTCATGCTAAGAGTGATTTAATAATAACAAACTGAATACAAAGGTCCAAGTAGGCGGGTCTGGATTGACCTTCCCAAAATATCTAAATACAAGTAAATGTTTTTTCGTCCAACTCTTTTACCGTCGTCGTTGGATTAAATGTAAGTCTCGGGATGTCGGTCTGTGGAACAGATTCAGTTGGAAGCGGTAACATTTCTTTTTCTTTTTGTAAATCTTCCACTTTGGTCGATCGATTAATTTGAATTGTTGTTCCGATGATGTTTCAGCCAATATGCTTTGCGGTCAAGTAAAGTGTCGCTGAGATTTGTGAACTTCACGAAAAGCGAGTTTTTGTTCCTGGTGTGTCTTTCTGCCATTGGAACTGGTTTAGAAGCATCTGAACCATTACTTCCTCTTACGTCGCTCTCTGTCCTGAGGTTAAGGCGAAATATGTTCTCGATGTGATTTATAGTACTTCCAGCGAATCTATTGCTTTTGTGATTGAGAATGTATAATCCCGCTAAGAAAGTTATGGCGAGAGGTACACAAACACACACAGTAGCATCCTTTTCGAGACTTGTATATGTTCTCTTCAGGAGACGACCGAGGAAGCTGCAAAAACTGGCGACAATCATGGCGTTCTTCTTTCACTTGGATTTTACTCTCAGGCCACTCCAAGAGATGTCATTATAAGACGAACAAAACGAGATCTTTGAGCATCTTCCTCACTTTCCAGTTTGCTTTCGGCTGATTATGGATTTATAAAAATGGTGACGGTTAGTCGGAAATAATAGGTGGCGCAAGCTAGCTGTTTGTTTACATAAGCTGCCATAAAAAAGACCCCCGCGACTACAGCATATCGACCCGTGTTTACAATGCACACTGTATCGGCGCTGACCCGAGATGACACATATTTAACTAAAAATAGCTGCATGGTATTTCTACCCTCTACCAGGGTCACAGAATGATTTTTATGAAGATATTCACAAATATGTCTCCGGCGGTAATTCATGACACGATTCTCTGACCTCACAATACAGAAAAGTGCACATAATTCGCCAGAGACATAATCTCATACCTGTGTACCGGTATATCAAGTGAAAAAATTCTGTGGCCCTGGTAGAGGGTATGATACTACTACATGTGGGTAATGTTTTGAAATGCAGAAAAGTGAAAAAGTTTAAGGACAAACTGTTAAATTGAACTTTTATATAAAAAAAGTCGACAAAAACGAAATATATGCTGTCTATAAGAACAAGGACTTTGTATTTTAACCATTGTAAGTGCAGATTGGTAATTGTAACAGTAATAGGTCATATTGACTTCTTTGGGTGGGGTTATTGACCTGAAAAAAGTTCAACTGCACACGCTTTGGAGGATACATTGTATCAATTTGTATTTCTCGTATTGCACGCATCTGTGGACCAAAATTCTTTTACTTTGCCTACGTCACATGCCTAGTTATTACTCCGCTTGAGAAAATCCTAGAATCGGAAATTAAACTGAATGTTCATCCCAAGCTCATTTGCTTATTGCATGACAAATTTATTTCAAGTTCTGAGACATCATTTAGGAAGTGAAATTGTAAGTTCTTTATTTGCTGTGTATTGTAAAGCGTTTCTGTCGCCAAAGTACAGTGCTTGCGGATGAGGTAGATTTTTCTGGGCTACATGACGTCAACACAGAAAAAAAAATGGATAGTTACACTATTTCCTAACGTTGCAAATCCCTTGCTAAGATTTTTTCTTATCGTCTCATTGAATACTTCTTTCATGCAACATTAGACCGAGCTGTTGAGAATGTACAGAAATAAATAGTAATAGTAAGTTAGTAACAATACAAAACGTTTAACAAAAAAAAAAAAAAAAAAAAAAAAAAAAAAAAAAA
>NW_019773625.1:626203-687337 GCF_001039355.2 Lingula anatina | reverse complement strand
AAAAAAAAAAAAAAAAAAAAAAAAAAAAAAAAAAAAAATAGCAACAAAATTACAAATATAGGTACCGTATGCATCATCATTACACACATATCAAGTATTTCATAATCGTAAGCTCGGCGCAATCTTAATGTCGAGTCAACTGTTCACAGCATTGTTTGTACGCTAGCATCATACTTAAAGTATTGTAAACAAGACGAATGTGAAGAAATAAATTATGCACGAGCCTGTTTTCATATATATTTATATTCATCATAGCGACATTATCTTCTGGATCAAGCATAAATCAAGATAAGATCGAATTATTCCTGACAGCTGGTCTACTCTCTCTCCAACTTGTAAAATTACTTACATGTGCTTCTCAGTTTGTTTTTGTGAAACAAAATACTTACCATAAAATACATACAGTGTCTCCATGTATCTCAACCAATATATTCATTGGTCGACCGATAACTTTACTTTTTAACAAGGTAGTAAAATCTCTATTCAAGGTCGTAGATAAAATCAGTAGGGGTGCATGAACAACTCATTCCAACACTTCACCAAGGAATACCGTAGTAGCTGCGACAATCCGACTGGAGAACGCAGTATTTGCTCCCTCGTCATCCCTTTGTACTTCGCTGGATATAGCTTGTTGTTTAAAGAGATAATTTCCGTGTCTCTCATGGTTTTCACAATGTCTGGATTTTTACTCATGACTCTATTTTCGTTGAGCTGAATCCATGAGTCTGGACCGTTAAGCTGATGATATTTGATGGTCTTTTTAGATACCAGTTTATTCAAAGTGGGCACAGCTATATGTCCTCCTACCTCTGACCAGCCAAACGGGTCCCTTGTTTTGAGAATTTTCAACTTTTGGTCATATTTAGTGTGAAGTTTGGACAGCCACGATTGCGTAAAAGGCGTTCTTGCTCGCATGGGGCCCATATTTCCGAAATGAATACTATCGACATAGGAGGACGCTCCGACAACGTCGAAGGTGTCTAAACGTCCGAACAATCTTCCCATGCTTTTAATGCTGATGGTATCCGAGTCAAAGTATACACCGCCGTATTCATTAAGCATTGCAACGCGGAAATAGTCAGCTTTGTGTGGCAAACTCAAGCCTTGAAAACCAGGGTGCACGACGGGGACAGATTTCGTAAATTCACTGACGTTCAATACCCTCACGTTAACAGTGTTATAATTATGACAAACTGTGGACAGAATACAAAGGTCCACGTAAGCAGGTCTGGACTGACCCTCCCAAAATATCCAAATAAATGGTTTTCCATCTATCTCGTATACCTTCGTCTTTGGGTTAAATGCAAGTTTCGTCTTTTGAATGGATTCAGTTCGAAGCGGTAACATTTGTCGTAAATCTTCCACTATTTTATCAATGAACTTCAATTGTTGCCTGGATGTTGTTCCAGCCAACGCTATGGGATCAGGTAAAGTGTTGCTGATATTCGTGAATTTCATGACAAGTGAGTTTTTGTTGTCTCTCTCCGTCATTGGTGTTGTAGCAACGCGTCCTCTTACTAGCACGTCGCTCTCTGCTTTATAAATATGACGTTCTTCATTTCTAAGGCGATTGATATTATTTCCCGTGAATTTACTGCTTTTTTGACTGAGAATGTTTAATCCTGCTAAAAAAATTGTGACAACAGAAAGAAATGCACATACTAGTATTCCTCTGGAGAATACGCGTGATATTCTCTTCAATCGGCGGCCGAGAAAGCAACAGAAGTTAGCACCAGTCATGGCGTTCTTCTTTCACTTTGAACAGCGGCTACCAATGACTGCCGTAAGGGATCATCTCAAACGTTCACGCTGTCGCTGTCCTTGATATTTCCCATTAAGATTCACGCCTCCATCCTGTCTCTGCTATCTTTAGGCGTTTAAACCCAAATAATATACAATTATGATAGCAATCTATGAATGCCCCGATACGTTATTGCAGATACCTTGAACCACGTAAACGTAGTATTAAGTAGTAACATGTAGTTAGAAAGGTGTTTGTTATCAGTAATGTGTGTGTGTGTGTGTGTGTGTGTGTGATTTATCATTTTGTAAGTTTTGAGATCAGGCATGAAGCTCATGATGGATTAAAAATATAGGTAGTTAATACTGTATTACTTAGTCCGGAGAGACCCTAATTTTAATTAAAATACTGTTTCAGAGGAAAATTAGTATTTGTCACAATAAATCTTTAGGTGCATCCATTTTTTCGTAAAATTGTAATGCTTTTAATAAGTGAAACAACGATCTTGACATCTTGATTCAGAAAATTATACCCGATGCATCTTCTGGGTAAAGTTTTGAAAAACTCCCACCATCAAATACCACGGTAGTTCTATGCGTAATCAAGGTTAAAAACCAATCATAAACCTCGCTTTACTCGCATTGTCTCCCCACACAATGATGATTTACGAGAGCCGGGGATTGGGGGGGGGGGGGGGGGGGCAGGGAGACGCCCTATGACAGATCCGCCAGAGGTTATTAATGACCATATGAGTCTTCCCACAAAAGAAATGTGTACAGTCTCGTGACGTCTAGGCTGTTATGGGGGAAGGGGGTAGGGGTTGAAGAAGAATAAATTAAAATCCTTCGCTATCAAAATTTCACCGATTGAAACATTTCTGTATTGAAATAAATTGTCCCATTCGGTTATCAAACGAAAGTAATTATTATGCAGATTGACTGATACACATGTAATAGGCTTCGGACAGGAGAAATGTTGAAGACAACGTGGCAGAGATTAGCGTTAGTCATTTATACAGAAATAAAAACACTTAAAAATCCAGCATTTATTAGTATTTTCATTGTGTACTGACATTTTAATAATCATGCGTTTTCAACATCCATAAAATGAAATCTATTTTAAATCACCAATTGCCCCTAGGTTTAAGCAATCGGGGGGGGGGGGGATGTTGCCATGAATTTTTTCTTTTATCAAATAAAATCCACTTGTTCAAAACGAAAGTTCGATCTCAGCTAAGAACAGCAAAAAAATGAAAGTAAGTTGTATTTGACAACATAACAAAATTGTTTACAAATTTACCCACTTTCTAACCAAACTTTATAATTTTGTTCATCAGTTCTGTAGGGCACGGGGAATTTGGAATGCTGTATCACTGACTGTCAACAATGGCCAGCTTCTGATGATGCAATCGCGAAAATTTTTTCCAGAGGAGCCTTTACTTCATGGTGGAAAAACATCCGGGTCTCCTCCGAAAGAACTTTGAGCGTGCTTTTATTCTCAACCAGTAATTCTTGCAAAATCTCACTCTCAACTGGTACCGACATGTTGATATTTTCACCAAAAGTAGTCTTGCTGATTAAACTGACAAGTAAGGTTTTCATGACGGAAGGAGTTTCACCGTAAATTGGTCCAACTACGGTGTCATTGGAATCGCGCTTAATGACGCCGTAACCGACGATTTCTCCAGTCCTGCCAATAGCAACCAAGGTTATGGTCGATTTTCCCTGAGTCCAAACTCTTAGGAATCTTTCCCGTTCCACTGAGTGTATTTTGGTGTCATATTGAAACAGGTCATCAAATTGCACGTGACGAGAGGGAAACGCACATACATGCACCATGCAATCTTCTGCTAATTTGATCTTTTCAGTTGCGATGATGCCGGATACATGGCATATTTTCCATGACTCCACCGTAAAACCAAATCTTTTGTGGGCTTCCACGCTCTCTGCGACGGAGAATATGCCGATATTCCTATCTCCAATGTGCTCTTTTATCCTCTGCAACAACATTGTGCCTATTAAATCAAAATTGACGACGTCTGTATCATTAGCGCCACAGTAAATTCATCATTATATTTTGCGAAATGGAGTGACAAAGTGTGAGCAAGTCTTGACAATAAACAGTGGGGGGTTCACACAGTACTGATGCTGAGCAACCTCAAGACTTTAACCGTAGACTATACATACTGTGCGCATAAAATGGTGTTTACTGTTTATTATCAAGATTTGCTCAAACATTGTCAGTTTGCATACAAATGGAGTAACAAAGTGTTTGGAGCAATATATATAACGAATCGTTACTTGAGCGTAGTAAATGTTGTCTTAGTTCAACAGGAACTAGAGTGGTAATCTAGAGTGGACGAAGAGCAATGATGATGATAGTTCAACAGGAGTAAACAGGGAGAGCAGACCCTGGCGCACGGACGCCAGGCGTTGCAGTCTACTACAACCGTAGCGGAACAAATTTACGAAGCGTTGGTACAACCGGGCCCTGGGTCATAAAATAAACCAATTTATGTGAGCAATCATTATGACAAAGGTGATACATGTAGTAGAAAGGTGAATTCCCAGAGTCTTCTGAAACTCGGGTTGGTAAAGAGCAGACATGACAAACGTGTTCTCTGTTAGCAAAGGCGACTCAAGTCAGAGTTAACTATCTTACCAATACGCTGTCCACGATGCTGCTTACTGACTACCCACATTCCTCCAAATGATTCCTCTTCATTCATGTTAAATCCCATTATAGCACCTGCAAACCAGACCACATTAAATTTTATATGCTTTGTACAATTTTACTTTTCACGCATTGTTAAAAAAACAGGAAATGCACGACAAAACAGTAATTACACCAAACCTTTCAGAAAAATACCCATCAAACACGTCACGTTGGTACCACGTGGTTTATCCGTCGCTAGGACGTTATAATGTGGTAGTAACGTGCTAGCCAATTAATCCGAACCTGACGTGTTTGCTGGGTAGTGTATTGGTTGTCGTTAGAGAAAAAAATTAAAATTTTAATTTACCTACAACTTTCCCCTGCAATTCAGCAATAAACGATCCTTCTGGGCAGTATTCATAGAGAGTCCTAACAACCTCTTGGCTGAGATTCCAGGACTCCTTCTCTGTCAAACTAGTTACTTCAGCCAAGTCTGCAGGCCGCATATGTCTTATCGTGGCTGTCGTCACATTTCTCACCAGCGTCTTTATGCAGTGGTACATAGCGGGACTGTAGGCAGTCGGTAGTTGTCTTAGTACTGAATAAAATCACTATCATTTAATGCATTCCAAAGCATTCCAAAGGCACCTTTCTGCAAAAGTTAACCTCTGAATTGCGTCAGTGACGATCACATTATGTATGATAATTGCTTCACTCATGTACCATTACATTTGCAATAATTTAAATCATGACGACCTATAACTGTCAACGACTGCTTACCTATAGTTGCGCTACAGTACGTACCTTAACATACTACTGGTAAGAAAAACCCCACCATGGCAACAGCCACCATAAGACATATGCGGCCTGAAGACGTGGTTGAAGTAACTCTCTTGACAGAGATGGTGTCGTGGGATTACAGCCAAGAGGTTGTAAGGGCTCTCTTTGAATCCAGCCCGGAAGGATGGTTCATTGCTGAGATGCAAGGGAAAGTTGTAGGTAAACTTAATTTACATTGTTTTCTACCTTTATGTTGTTACAACTACGCATAAGATTGTTATATTACAGGAATATAAAAATGAACAAATCAAATTATTTAAAATGCGGAGTGGACGGTTGTGTGTTTCCAGGTGTGATGATGGTGTTTAACATAAACGAGGAGGAGGCCCATGGAGGAATGTGGATCGTCAGTAAGCTGTGGCGTGGACACCGTATTGGTAAGAACGTTTCTGTATCTTATGCTTTATGAATGTGTTCTAAGAAATACTTGTAGGTGATAATGCACAAATTTTCGCCGGCGACAATTTGTGCAGGGAATGTCGGTACAAATTGTCGCCGGCACAAATTGTCGTCTTAGGTGGTGGCAAACTGTGTAGGCATTGTCGGCACAATTTGTCGCCCTGCACAAATTGTCGCCAGCTACGATAATGCATACAATAATTCTCAACAATAATGCATATACATGTAGTTCAGTGAGAGAAAATTAGTGCTTTTTTCCATTTTTTCCTGGCATTTCTTGTGTGTTGCTAGGGTTAATTTTGGTGTTAACTAGCAGTCTAGGGTGTAAACTACTGGCAGTTTTTTTTTCAGGACCAGGCACAGGTGCCGTGCAGTCGTGAGACCTGTGGCGGAGGGAGCTACTGACTATGAGCGGTGCAGAAATTAACTATAGATTTGTGAATGTTTAACGAAGCACAGTGTGCGTAAGTATATCCGTAACAAAACCGCTAACAAAATTTACCTTCTGTACACCGGGTTTTGAGTGGTTTCCGAGTTTGATACCTGCTAAATTTCACTCCTTAAATAAGAAACGAAACACTATTTTTTCAACAGATTTGGATATTGTTTTTAAAAAATATTGGTGATACCTGTTAAGAGTCTTTTCCGGAGTATAGATTTTAATGGGTTTGTTATCTTAAAGGGATAACAACGCTTCCTATGACATTCAAAATTCCACAATAAATACATTGTTAACAACCCCTAGAAAAATAATTAATTCCAATTTACCACCAAATCGGCAATTATTCTGATATCTGTGCTTGCCATCAGCCGCGTGATCCCCATAGATGGCTGCCCCCATGTTAACCTTTCAAGGGATTATTTTAAAAAAAACATGCTTAATAAATCGATTCACTCTGAATGTCGGATCGAATTCATTAACCATTGGAAAGTACGGGAAAATTGTCGATTACAACAGCTAGGAAAAATCCGTTTTACGGCACTTTTTCTGCCAAAATGAAGAGTTCTGTTGTCATCCTTTCATCCTCGAGAAAATAAAAAGAATCCAAGACTGTGACACGTGATCGATACAATAACTGACAACGTGCGCAGCAACATTAAAACTTTTTTGGTGGTGATATTTTGGGCCTTGCCTTAATTTTGCCCCAACTGTCAGAATGGTCTTAACAATTGATTTCTCTAGAAGAAAATGGAATAACATTAGATATGGAGACTTCATGTAACACCATCTGGCACCACTCGGTCGAGGAACCCTCAAGCATTATTTCCGCATACAGAATTTCAATGCACCACCACATACAACCACATACAACCTGTGTTATAGAGATTTTTCCCATCAATACACGATTAGGGGAGACCGGTGTAACAGTAATCCAAGTCCCCCAGGGAATAGTAGTCCTGCAGGGACATAGGTTCCTGGCCCATAATTATAGTAGGTTGGACTTGTATTACTGTCGGACTTTTATTCCTGTTACACCTATGACAGTAATAAAAGTCCGGCCATTTGAAAGTCCTATCCTTAGCCAATAATACTGTTAAATGATAAAACTATAAATGTATATGAAATCCTTCTGGTGAGCCATATATGAGACAAATAATGAGTACTTTGCAACTTCAGCTCGTCTGTGTAGTGGTTAGCGTGCAAGACTACAAGGTAAGAATTCATGAACCCATGGATTCGAGACCTACCTTTGACATGGCTTAAATCTCTGAATACGTGCAAAAATCGTTTATTTTGACTCACCGCTTACGTAAAACTTTTTAATTCCGACACATCCTTAGTATTGTTGGCTACGGTCATTTAACAAGAGTATGTGGCCTTTTTTTTTTTTAACCTGGTAGTTACTTTTTCATAAATTGAATGGGGGGGGGGGGGGCAACTTGCCCCGGTGTCCAACTAGCCCCGGTCTCCCCTACATAGGCTTACCACAGGAAAATTTCTTTAAATATGGGTTTTTGACTGGAAAATCTTGGCTGTGAATGCTTTCATTTAAAACGAATGGCATATCGTCAGCATTGAAATGCACTTAATGTCATAGTGAAATGTATTTCTTTGATACAAACACGACATAAACATTTACAAATGAAATTCGTCATATTTGCCATGATTTTTTTCTTTTATTAAGTAAAATCTACTTGTCAAACAAAGGTGTCGAAGCGTGTCTAAACAATCTTCCCCTGCTTTTAATGCTGATGGTATCCGAGTCAAATACACCACCGTATTCATTAAGCATTGCAACGCGGAAATAGTCAGCTTTGTGTGGTATACTCAAACCTTGAAAACCAGGGTGCACGACGGGGACAGGTTTCGTAAATTCACTGACGTTCAATACCCTCACATTAACAGTGTTATAATTATGACAAACTGTGGACAGAATACAAAGGTCCACGTAAGCAGGTCTGGACTGACCCTCCCAAAATATCCAAATAAATGGTTTTCCATCCATCTCGTATACCTTCGTCTTTGGGTTAAATGTAACTTTCTTCTTTTGAATGGATTCAGTTCGAAGCGGTAACATTTGTCGTAAATCTTCCACTATTTTATCAATTAACATGAATTGTTGCCTCGATGTTGTTACAGCCAACGCTATGGGATCAGTTAAGGTGTCGCTGATATTCGTGAATTTCATGGCAAATGAGTTTTTGTTGTCTCTTTCCGTCATTGGTGTTATAGCAACGCGTCCTTTTAAGGCAAGTACGTCGCTGACTGGTTTGTAAATATAGCGTTCTTCATTTCTAAGGCGATTGATATTATTTCCTGTGAATTTACTGCTTTTTTGACTGAGAATGTTTAATCCTGCTAAAAAAATTGTGACAACAGAAAGAAATGCACATACTAGTATTCCTCTGGAGAATACGCGTGATATTCTCTTCAATCGGCCGGCGAGAAAGCAACAGAAGTTAGCACCAGTCATGGCGTTCTTCTTTCACTTTGAACGGCGGCTACCAATGACTGCCGTAAGGGATCATCTCAAACGTTCACGCTCTCGCTGTCTTTGATATTTCCCATTAAGATTCACGCCTCCATCCTGTCTCTGCTATCTTTATGCGTTTAAACCCAAATAATATACAATTATGATAGTAATCTATGAATGCCCCGATACGTTATTGCAGATACCTTGAACCACGTACACGTAGTATTAAGTAGTAACATGTAGTTAGAAAGGTGTTTGTTATCAGTAATGTGTGTGTGTGTGTGTGTGTGTGATTTATCATTTTGTAAGTTTTGGGATCAGGCATGAAGCTCATGATGGATTAAAAATATAGGTAGTTAATACTGTATTACTTAGTCCGGAGAACCTAATTTTAATTAAAATACTGTTTCAGAGGAAAATTAGTATTTGTCACAATAAATCTTTAGGTGCATCCATTTTTTCGTAAAATTGTAATGCTTTTAATAAGTGAAACAACGATCTTGACATCTTGATTCAGAAAATTATACCCGATGCATCTTCTGGGTAAAGTGTTGAAAAACTCCCACCATCAAATACCACGGTAGTTCTATGCGTAATCAAGGTTAAAAACCAGTCATAAACCTCGCTTTGCTCGCATTGTCTCCCCACACAATGATGATTTACGAGAGCCGGGGGTTGGGGGGGGGACAGGGAGACGCCCTATGACAGATCCGCCAGAGGTTATTAATGACCATATGAGTCTTTCCACAAAAGAAATGTGTACAGTCTCGTGACGTCTAGGCTGTTATGGGGGAAGGGGGTAGGGGTTGAAGAAGAATAAATTAAAATTAATTGCATCAACTTCGCTATCAAAATTTCACCGATTGAAACATTTCTGTATTGAAATAAATTGTCCCATTCGGTTATCAAACGAAAGTAATTATTATGCAGATTGACTGATACACATGTAATAGGCTTCGGAGACAACGTGGCAGAGATTAGCGTTATTCATTTATACAGAAATAAAAACCCTTAAAAATCCAGCATTTTTAGCATTTTCATTGTGTACATGTACTGACATTTTAATTATAATGCGTTTTCAACATCCATAAAATGAAAGCTATTTTAAATCGTCAATTGCCCCTAGCTTTAAGCAATCAAGGGGGGGGGGGGTGGTATTGCCATGTTTTTTTTTCTTTTATCAAATAAAATCCACTTGTTCAAAACGAAAGTCGAAGTTCGATCTCAGCCAAAAACAGCAAAAATTGGAACTAAATTGTATTTGACAACAAAATTATTTACTAATTTACACACTTACACCAAACTAGCACAATGTATTACTCCTCTTCTTTATAATTTTATTCATCAGTTCTCTAGGGCACAGGAAATTTGGAATGCTGTATCACTGACTGTCAACAATGGCTGGCTTCTGATGACGTAATCGCCAAAATCTTTTCCAATGGAACCTTAACTTCATGATGGAAAAACATCCGGGTCTCTTCCGAAAGAACTTTGAGCGTGCTTTTATTCTCAACCAGTAATTCTTGCAAAATCTCACTCTCAACTGGTACCGACATGTTGATATTTTCACCAAAAGTAGTCTTGCGGATTAAACTGACAAGTAAGGTTTTCATAATGGAAGGAGTTTCACCGTAAATTGGTCCAACTACGGCGTAATTGGAATAGCGCTTAATGACGCCGTAACCGACGATTTCTCCTGTCCTGCCAATAGCAACCAAGGTTATGGTCGATTTTCCCTGAGTCCAAACTCTTAGGAATCTTTCCCGTTCCACTGAGTGTATTTTGGTGTCATATTGAAACAGGTCATCAAATTGCACGTGACGAGAGGGAAACGCATATACATGCACCATGCAATCTTCTGCTAATTTGATCTTTTCAGTTGCGATGATGCCGGATACATGGCATATTTTCCATGACTCCGCCGAAAAACCATATCTTTTGTTGGCTTCCACGCTCTCTGCGTCGGAGAATATGCCGATATTCCTATCTCCAATGTGCTCTTTTAGCCTCTGCAACAACATTGTGCCTATTAAATCAAAATTGACGACGTCTGTATCATTAGCGCCACAGTAAATTCATCATTATACATGTATTTTGCGAAATGGAGTGACAAAGTGTGAGCAAGTCTTGACAATAAACAGTGGGGGGTTCACACAGTACTGATACTGAGCAACCTCAAGACTTTAACCGTAGACTATACATACTGTGCGCATAAAATGGTCTTTAATGTTTATTATCAAGATTTGCTCAAACATTGTCAGTTTGCATACAAATGGAGTAACAAAGTGTTTGGAGCAATATATATAACGAATCGTTAGTGGAGCGTAGTAAATGTTGTCTTCGTTCAATAGGAGTAAATAGGGAGAGTAGACCCTGGCGCACGGACGACAAGCGTTGCAGTTTTCTACAACCGTAGCGGAACAAATTTACGAAGCCTTGGTAGAACCGGGCACTGGGTAATAAAATAAACCAATTTACGTGAGCAATATGTACAACAAATGATGGCGATACATGTAGTAGAAAGTTGAATTCCCAGAGTCTTCTGAAACTTCTCAAACGTGTTCTCCGTTAGAAAAGGGTACTCAAGTCAGAGTTTACTATCTTACCAATACGCTGTCCACGATGCTGCTTACTGACGATCCACATCCCCCCAAATGATTCCTCTTCATTCAGGTTAAATCCCATTACAGCACCTGCAAACCAGACCACATTAAACTTAATATGCTTTGTACATTTTTCACTTTTCACGCATTGTTAAATAAACAGGATATGCACGGCAAAACAGTAATTACACCAAACCTTTCAGAAAGTACCCATCAAACACGTCACGTTGATACCACGTTGTTAATCCATGTGGTATGAACGTGCTAGCCACGTGATCTGAACGTGACGCGTTTGCTGGGTAGTGGATTGGTTGTCGTTAGAGAAAAAAAATTAAAATTTTAGTTTACCTACAACTTTCCCCTGCAATTCAGCAATAAACGATCCTTCTGGGCAGTATTCAAAGAGGGTCCTAACAACCTCTTGGCTGAGATTCCAGGACTCCTTCTCTGTCAAACTAACAACTTCAACCAAGTCTGCAGGCCGCATATGTCTTATCGTGGCTGTCGACATATTTGTATAATTGTTGTTAAGCTGTTATGACTAGTGTAGAGAGCCTGTAAAATGTAATGTGTATGCATTTTAGTGCTCAATAAAGATTATTATATTATATTATATTATATTATATTATATTATATTTCTCACCAGTGTCTTTATGCAGTGGTACATAGCGGGACTGTAGGCAGTCGGTAGTTGTCTTAGTACTGAATAAAATCACTATCATTTCATGCATTCCAATGCATTCCAAAGGCACCTATCTGCAAAAGTTAACCCTTGAATTGCGTCAGTGACGATCACATTATGTATGATAATTGCTTCACTCATGTACCATTACATTTGCAATAATTTAAATCATGACGACCTATATCTGCTTACATATAGTTGCGCTACAGTACGTACCTTAACATACTAATATATTTGTTGTGGGTACGCAGACACGTGGTAAGTTTTTGTGTGAACGGTCCAGTATGGTCTGAGTAGTGTTAATATCATGTGACTGGTCACTTGAGTAGTATTATCAAATAGAAGGTGATGATGAAAAGTAGATTTGAGAGTTAGGTCATTCGAAGGCTCTTTCGCATTCCGTGATGCAAGCAGAGAATATTTATAATTCCCTCCCACCCACCCAATTTGAAGGATTTTTACTTTATCAATTAAAAAAAGATGTTAAGTTTGTTTGTTTAAAAAAATATATTTCATAAATAAATACGAGATATGATAAGTTAAGATTAGAAAGAATAGAGAAATTAGTTTTAGTCTTAGTTCAAGCTTTTCAGTGTTTTATTAATTTCATATCAGAACGTTTTAATTTTTCAGCTCGGATCCTGGTACGGCAGAAGACAAATCAAGATGGAGTTTTCTTAAAAAAAACAAACTCAAGAACTGATCATTATCATTATTATTTTATTACCCTTTTAAAAAGATTTTCGTTTTACATATATTTGTTTTAATCATTTCGTTCAAAGTTTGTTAAAAAATAAAAATAATAATAGCAAGAATATAATTACGGTTTTCAATGTTCACCAGTGCCTGTATTTATGGCAATACTTTCAACTGGAAATAAAGCACATGGAACGAAACGAGCGCTTCCACCCCTAACACTGTGTCTGTGTTTATACAATAAATATTTTATGTTTGTTAACGAATTAGAACATAACTGGTAAGAAAAACCTCACCATGGCAACAGCTACCATAAGACATATGCGGCTTGAAGACGTGGTCGAAGTAACTCTTTTGACGGAGATGGTGTCGTGAAATTACAGCCAAGAGGTTGTAAGCGCTATCTTCGAATCCAGCCCGGAAGGATCGTTTATTGCTGAGATGCAAGGGAAAGTTGTAGATAAACTAAATTTACATTTTTTCCCACCTTTATGTTGCTACAACTACGCGTAAGACTGTTATACTATAGGAATATAAAAATGAACAAATCAAATTATATAAAATGCAGAGTTGGCGATTGTGTGTTTCAAGGTGTGATAATGGGGTTTAACATAAACGAGGAGGAGGCCCATGGAGATATGTGGATCGTCAGTAAGCCGTGGCGTGGACAACGTATTGGTAAGAACATTTCTGTATCTTATGCTTTATGAATGTGTTCTGAGAAATACTTGTAGGTGACAATGTACAAATTGTCGCCGGCGACAATTTGTGCAGGGGCTGTCGGCACAAATTGTTGCCGGCACAATTTGCCACCGGCACAAATTGTCGTCTTTCGGTAGCGACAAATTGTGTAGGCATTGATGGCACAAATTGTCGCCGGTGTAACAGTAATCCAAGTCCCCCAGGAACCGAGGTCCTTCGGTTCCTGGTAATGGTTGTCTGTAGGACTAACATTACTTGGGAATAGTAGTCCTACAGGGACGTAGGTTCCTGGGTCATAATTATAGTAGGTAGGACTTGTATTACTGTCGGACTTTTATTCCTGTTACACCTATGATAGTAATAAAAGTCCGGCCATTTGAAAGTCCTATCCTTAGCCAATAATACTGTTAAATGATAAAACTATAAATGTATATGAAATCCTTCTGGTGAGCCATATATGAGACAAAAAATAAGTAGTTTGCAACTTCAGCTCGTCTGTGTAGTGGTTAGCGTGCAAGACTATGATAAGAATTCATGAACCTACGGGTTCGAGACCTACCTTTGACATTTGACCTTACCCCCCTTCCCCCTAATTATTAATTGTAGCAAAATGTTTAATGATGTTTTTAATGTCTAATATGTGTTCGAAATTCCGTGCTCATTACATTTACAACTTTTTTTGTCTTGTCTTTTAAGTGTCAAAGCACCAAAATAGCAAAGGGTTATTACAGAACATTATATACATATATTGCAATTTTCAATTTCTAAACTGTCTTGGTTTGTCTTAAATCTCAGCCCATACTTTCCAAGAGCAAATTTCCATCGAGTTTGAGTTTTTTTAAAATTTCAGCGAGTGTAAACCGAAAAATAAATCTAAGAACGGAGATCCCGCGTTTTATGTAAAGTGATTTTTCTCTTAGGAATAAGGTTTTGAAAAAGAGAGAGAGGGACAGAAAATAAGAATTTCGACGCAAAACACAACAGGTACACCCCAGTAGAAAAGGACATGAAATAATATCATCCCAAGAAATGCACTGCATGACGTCACGCTTAGCCCACTGCGCATGCGTGCACTTTTAATGAGTTGCTAGATTGCCATAGGAAAATGAATGGGTTCGCGATTCGTGGGTAATTCGTGATAATTGACAAACTAACGGCCTGATGCCGATAGACAGCAACGCTGTGCTATGCCTCAAGCAACTCCTGACCAAAAAATTCTGTTGTACACACGTACTAAGAAGTTTGCCGTGTATTGCCTAGCCTACCCTCAGCAAAAACGCACATATTTTCAGAAATAGTGATTTTAGACGGTAGATTCACTCAGAAACAAAGGCAAACTCATTCGTTGCCAATAGCACCAGCAGATAGCAGCACCATACACAGTCTGATTAAAAACTTTCATGGCAATTGAAGAACTTTTACCACTGTACAATGGAGTTCAAAAAAAGCACTTGGCACAAATGTGAAACTGCCCAGTGCAAGGCCAAGAATTCAATCAGTATTTTCAATCATATTGTCAGATTCTACATAAATTGACTGACAATATCACTACTCAGTATTTAACTTATCTCTTAATCCAAAATTCCTATCATCATTTAATAATATTGCAAAATTAGGACGTGCATTACTACACGTAGGACTTACATTACTTGGGAGCCTTCGTCCTACGGACATTGAATCCTAGTAACGTATGTCCTAGGACTTCCATTCCTAGCAATGCATGCCCTAGGACTTGCATTCCCAGGACTTAATGTCCGGG
Source organism: Lingula anatina (assembly GCF_001039355.2). The sequence goes on along the minus strand of NW_019773625.1, from coordinate 672,345 downwards.
CGGACTTGCGTTACTAGGACGTGCACTCCTGCCACACTGGGCTAGTTGGCCTAGTTAGACACTTTTGGTCTTATAGAGCCAACTAGGAATGATTTAGAGTAAAGAAAATGGGCTCAAAGCAAGCCCCATGAACTAAGACACGTATACAACGTCATTATTTTTCATAAATAATGCCAAGTGGCTCACAACTTGACAAAAAAAACGCAGTTGACGTCAGGGGGGCCAACTTGCCCCGCCACGGGGAGTAGACCCTGGCACACGGGCGCCAGGCGTTGCAGTTTACTACACGCACAACCGTAGCGGAATAAATTTATGAAGCGTTGGTACAACCTGGGAATTATATCCGATATAATTTCCTGGTACAACCGGGCACTGGGTAATAAAATAAACCAATTTATGTGAGCAATATGTAATTAACAAATGAAGGCGATACATGTAGTAGAAAGTTGAATTCCCAATGTCTTCTGAAACTGAGTTGGCAAAGTGTTCTCCGTTAGCAAAGGCGACTCAAGACAGAGTTAACTATCTTACCAATACGCTGTCCACGATGCTGCTTACTGACGATCCACATTCCTCCAAATGATTCCTTTTCATTCATGTTAAATCCTATTACAACACCTGCAAACCAGACCACATTAAATTTAATATGATTTTGTACAATTTTACTTTAAATTTTAAACGCATTGTTAAAAAAAGGGAAATGCACAACAAAACAGTAATTACACCAGACCTTTCAGAAAGATACCCATCAAACACGTCACGTTGGTACCACGTGGTCAATCCGTCGCTTAGACTTATAACGTGGTAGCAACGTGCTAGACACTTGATCCGAACGTGTTCGCTGGGTAGTGTATTGGTTGTCGATAGAGAAAAAAATCAAAAGTTTACTTTACCTACAACCCTGCAATTCAGCAATAAACGTTCCTTCTGGGCTGTATTCAGAGAGAGCCCTTACAACTTCTTGGTTGAGATTCCACGACTCTTTCTCTGTCAAACTAGTAACTTAAGCCAGGTCTGCAGGCCGCATATGTCTTATCGTGGCTGTCGACATATTTCTCACCAGTGTCTTTATGCAGTGGTACATAGCGGGACTGTAGGCAGTCGGTAGTTGTCTTAGTACTGAAAAAAGTCACTATCATTTTATACATTCCAAAGCATTCCAAAGACACCTTTCTGTAAAAGTTAACCTCTGATTTCTGTCAGTGACGCTCACATTATGTATGATAATTTCTCTTGTACCACATTAACCATAATTTAAATCATGACGACGTATATTTGTCAGTGCATAGACAACGACTGCTTACATAAAGTTGCCCTATATTATAACACACACCTTGAAAACGGGTAGTGTGGTCCGATATACCGGTTAATCCAGGATCCTTATGTGCCGAGTCTGGTAGTTGGGTAGGCCTGAGTACCTTTGCAAAACATGATGTTGGGTCAATTTCACTTGTGGACGGTATATACCTTTTACCATGACATCGAAAACAGAAAGTGTGCATTCAGACCCCGAGGTAGTGCAAATCCCTGTGCAGGGATAGTGACTCATTGCCTGGCAAATTCGGGTGTGTTAAAAAGTAACGGGTCCCTTGAAAAACCCATTTCTTTAGGTTGGAAACTCAGAACACGGACTTGTGCTTACCATTGGGAACATTTTTAAGGCTCGTTACACATCTATAATTTTTATCCTACCTTTGTGAATCAATCGGCTGATGAACTGTCCTAAGCTGAAGCGCACCACCTACATGTATGTCAAATCACCAGTCATTTATTTCAAAGCCATACGCGTGCTTTGCGCACCCAACGAATCGGCACCTTTCGTGGTTGTTAATTAGTGATAGTCAAATATTGTGCAAATAGATGATGAGCTTTTTCCGGAGCATAGAGGTAAAAGGTTTCCACCTGAACGATGATTGAGACTTGCCTTGGTGTTCATACTAGTATTATTTATCCCACTAATAAATATCTGTAACATTTTTGTACAGTTTGTTTACGGATGATAAACAAATAAATAAATAAATAAATAATTAAATAAATAAATAAATGATAAGATGAAGATAAAGGGGGAAACCCACTGTGCCTGGTGTATGCGGGTATTTTAAAAAGAATCAGTATCAATTGTTGAAGAAGTGTCTGCATAGGGCAGGCCGCTTTGGGGATGTACAGCCGCATTTTGCAACCTAACACATTTGCAACCGGTTGCAAAATGCTGTCAGTTACAAATGCGGCGTTACAGGAGAAACACATTGAAGAAATGAACACAATTTTTTGATACATCTGTGTTTATTATTTCATCTACATGTCCAGAGAAGGGACGTTTTATATATATATATATATATATATATATATATATATATATATATAGACGTAATTATTATACCTCAGCTCATAACAAAAATCCATTTCTAAAACATGAATCATACAATTTTTGAAGGTGTTTGAAAGCATTGTGTAACCGTCACTGACGTGACCTATACAGTGGGTAATTGTGAAATGACCCATTTTCCAATTCTTTAAATTTAGATGACCTTATTTTGTCTGCAGAAGGGAGCTAACTGCATGCATACATATATAATATAATAGTTTCACTGCGCGTATCGTGCCATTACACAAAGACACTCGGAAGACGTATCCCACAATGTCGACAGCCACGATAAGACATATGAGCCCTGAAGACCTGGCTGAAGTCACCCGTTTGACAGAGGAAGAGTCGTGGAATCTCAGCCAAAAGGTTGTTAGGACTCTCTTTGAATACAGCCCAGAAGGATCGTTCATTGCTGAGTTGCAGGGGAAAGTTATAGGTTAGCTGCACTTATACTGTTTCCACCTTTATGTTGCTAAAACCACGCATAAGACTAAATTTGGAGAAAAAAATTTGTTTTGCTATTTTGGTGCATTTCTTCCTTTTTCGTTTGAAATGTAAAAAATGAACTAATTAAATCATATTAAATGCTGGTCTGTTGTGGGTTTACAGGTGCGGTAATGGGGTTCAACCTGAGTGAAGAGGAAGCCTTTGGAGGAATATGGGTCGTCAGTAAGTCGTGGCGTGAGCAGCGTATTGGTAAGAAAGTCTGCGTTCAGTCGCTGGTCTAAACGTATAACGTCTTTGAGGGGAAATTTACAAAAAAATTTACCCCCACTTTTATATACTTTATGAATGTAAGCTGGGAGATAGGTGACGGCCATTCGAGCTGTCTGTGTCGAACTAGAAACTACACTTACATGTTTAAGAGCAGAGATATTAGCCCCAAGCTATCTCTGAGGGATCGTTCTTACGCACATTGGGTATGCACATTTTGCTCACCAAGGTTTGAATGCGCTTATCCCTGATGATATTTGTCTTTCTCCAGAGTTTATGTAATTGTTCTTTCGCATTTATCGTGTGGAATGTAATTTGTAATGTCAAACATTGCTAATATTTCGTTGTTTACTTATGAAATACAGGTATACAGTATATCTAATGAAGCCAATCAACATTCGCAAATTATAATGATTTTACTGAGGAGTTTATAGAATATAAACTTCGGTGAATTTTGATTGAATAGGTACAAGATTGTGGCAGAGGGTAAAAGAGCACACTGGAGACAGAAACCTCTGCATATTCTCTGTGGCAGAAAGAGTTGGACCCAACAGAAGATTAGGTTTTACAGTGGAATCTTGGAAAATATGCCATGTAGCAGGCATCGTCGCAACAGAAAAGATTACGATGGCCGAAGATTGCATGGTATCTGCGTTTCCTTCCCGTGATGTGCAATTTGAACGCCTGCTGCAATATGACACCAAAATACACACAATTAAACGTGAAAGATTTCTAAGAGCTTGGATTGAGGGGAAATCGACCATTACTTTGGTTGCTATTGGCAAGACAGGAGAAATCGTCGGTTATGGCGTCATTAAGCGCGATTCCAACTATACCAATCTTGGTCCAGTTTACGGCGAAACTACCGCCATTATGAAAACCTTACTTTTCAGTTTAATCGGCAAGACTACTTCTGGTGAAATTATTAGTACGTACGTGCCCATTGGGAATGAGATTTTGCAAGAATTACTGAGTGAGAATAAAAGCACACTTAAAGTTGATGACGAATGTACTCGGATGTTTTTCCATCATGAGGTGAAGGCTCCTGTGGAAAAGATTTTCGCGATTGCGTCACCAGACGGCAGTCATTGCTGACGTTCGGTGACAAGACATTCATTGAAGCTTTTCTGACAATTAAACTATATAGTAGGATAAAAGGACTTAGTTTGGTAAATGGGTAACATAGTGAGCGAAATTTGGTCGAATACAACTTAGTTGAGATTCTTTGTTGTCACTGTTAAAGCAGAATTTAAGCTCAGTACGTTTTGTGAAATGTGCCTCAGATGTGGGCTGTTCATCTTGAGTTGAAGAAAACGCCATGAACAAAAATTATGAATTTCAAGGGTACAGGAGGAGACAGGATTGTGCCGGAAGTGACATGTGGTGGTGTAAGACGTGAACCTGAGTGGAGGTGAACGGGACTGAAGATGTGGGCTCAGAGAAAAAAGCAGTTTTTCCAGAAACATAGTGAGATAATATTTTTTCTTTTGGTATTTTGGGCAGAAAATACTTGTAGAAATAAAAGTTACATGATATGAGAACGTGTTACGATACTTGAAGGTGCAAAATCGTGCTGAATTTGCAGTCAATTTGTTTTGACGTATATGCTGCATCGATAAAGAGAGTCAAGGGAAAAGAATTCCCGCGAGGCTGTAAATCGGTACCCTCTATTGCAGATGTATATGACGTATTTGTATGTTGACAAAATACATTTCACTGTGAACCTAAATGCCGTTACAATACGGATGAGGCTATTCAATTGTAATTGATGGTCGTATATAAAATAGATTAATTTTTGGGATATTGAGAAACACTATTTAACTTCGTATTCGTGCGGTGGCCGTGCAGCTGCAGGCGGCGGTTCACATTTCCCTCAGCCTTTACGATTTATTTGTCAAGTTTAAACTTTTGACAATTTCTCTAGAACAATTCCCACCTGTAATACGACAACGCAACCCTTTACACTTTCCGCCTGTCATGTTTTTACTTTTTACTTTTGGCAATTTCTCTAGAGCAATTTTCACTTGTAACACAACAACGCAGTTCTTTACACTTTTCGCCTGGAGAGGTGTTCTTTCCAACAGAACAACCTTCTGCTCATGAAACAACCATGCTATCTCAGATGTGAATCCCATAGAGCATCCCTGGGACGAGTTTAGGAGGAAAAGACAAAAAGAAGAGATCCAGCGTCAACCAGTTTCACTAAATGACACAGGCTTTGACCCAATTAAGAGTAGACCAGAATTCTTCATAAAAAAATTGATAGTACTTGTCGTGTCGCCGACCTTCCTGTCAACGGGCCACAAAGGCCATTAATGACGAAGATGATTGTATAGCTATGTTATCAAATAATTTGATGTGTGTAAATGCTTGAAATTTCTTTCAGATTTCTGTAGGAAGTTACAAGTACTTTTATTCAATTTGGGTTTGTATACAGATCACAGTTCAGGCGTTCTCGTTGAGAAACACTAAATAAATTAGCACAAATGTGTTATATCTGTGTTGATTGTCTTTTCTGCAGTCTGCAGATGGGATGTTTAATTAATAATTCAATGTCAGGACTATAAATGGTCACTTTAAAAAAACATAAAATTTGTGAAGGTGTGACAACCTTAAAGCGATAGTTTACTACCGCAGACCAGTTCCTTTTTATGTTAATGGCCCATTTTCAATGCTGTCAAACGAGGTGACCTAATTCTGACCAAAAACGACTGCATGCAATGTTACGTGCAAATAGACCTACGGGACACTTGGAAGGGAATATCCCACCATGTCAACAACCAAGATAAGACTCATGGGCCCTGAAGACCTGGCTGAAGTAACTCTTTTGACCGAGATGGTGTCTTGGAATTACGGCCAAGAGGTTGTTAGGGCCCTCTTTGAATCCGACCCAGAAGGATCGTTTATTGCTGAGTTGCAGGGGAAAGTTATAGGTAAAGTAAACTTACATTGCTTTTTGCGCTCATCCTGCTAAAACTACGCCCAAGACCGGAGAAAGTTTCTTTCGTGCATTTTATTACTTAAATGTGAATTTTAAAAAGTTTACTTATTGAGAATGATCTATTGTGGGTTTCAGGTGTGATAATGGGGTTTAACCTGAGTGAAAAGGAAGCCTTTGTAGGAATGTGGATCGTCAGTGAGTCGTGGCGTGGGCAGCGAATTGGTAAGATGTCGCCTGCCTAAAAAGTTTAACGTCTCTGAAAATATATTTCACCCCACTTTCAGATGTTTTATTCATGTGTGGCGAGAGATAGGTGACAGTCGAAGGGTGAACAGAAGGGTTGTTCTAACATGATTACATGTATTCGGTATGCGCATGTTGCTCACCAAGGCTTGAACGCGTTTGTCACCTTTGATATTTTGTCTTTCTCTAGAGTTTAAGTAAGTCCATTGTTCTTTCGTATTTATCTTGAAGAATGTGATGACGTATAAGGCTTAGTACCCCTTGTTTACTTAATAGGGATAATAACTCTTCGTTTTGGCCAAAAATGAATTTTCCTGGAGTAAACAACAATTTTCCCGTACTTGCCAATGGTTAATGAATCCATTTTAACATTCAAAGTTAGTTCCTGTTTTTTTTTTATCTAAAAAGTTTCTTTTTTTTGTTATAGTCTCTTAAGAGATTATAACAGAGTATAGCCATCAATGGAAGTCACGTGGTCTAAAGACAAGCTCAGATATCAGGATAATAGCTATAACTGCCGTTTCTCTTGTACAACAGAATATATTATATTTCTATGAGTTGTTCACTATGTTTTTATTGTGAAATATAGATCTCATACGAAGAGTTATTATCCCTTTAATGTACCAACGTAGGTTAATTTTGACTGAATAGGAACAAGATTATGACACAAAAGAAAGAAGTAAATTGGAGATAAAAACCTCTGCGTATTCTCTGTGGCAGAAAAAGTTGTAACGTACAAAAGATCTGAACTTATGAAATACGGGTATACAGTGAATAATATCCAATGAAGCCAACTGACCATCTGCAAATTATAATGCTTTTACTGGAAGTTTAGAATTTTTGTAAATTTTGATTGAATAGGTACAAGATTGTGGCAGAGGATGAAAGAGCACACTGGGGATAGAAACCTTTGCACATTTTCTGGGGCAGAAAGAGTTGGACCAAACAAAAGATTAGGTTTTACAGTGGAATCATGGAAAATATGCCATGTCTCCGGTACCATCGCAACAGAAAAGATCAAGCTGGAAGAAGATCATTGTGTGGTATCAACATTTCCTTCTCGTGAAGTGCAGTTCGATGGCCTGCTTCATTATGACACCAAAATACACACAATTGAACGTGAAAGATTTCTAAGAACTTGGATTAAGGATAAATCGACCATTACTTTAGTTGCTATTGGCAGGACAGGAGAAATAATCGGTTACGGCGCCATTAAGCGAGATTCCAACTATACCAATCTTGGTCCAATTTACGGTGAAACTCCCGCCATTATGAAAACCTTACTTGTCAGCTTAGTCGACAAGACTACAATTGGTGAAATTATTAACACGCATGTTCCCGTTGGGAATGAGATTTTGCAAGAATTACTGAGTCAGAATAAAAGCACATTTAAAGTTCATGACGAATTCACTCGGATGTTTTTAAAATATGAAGTTAAGGCTCCGCTGGAAAAGATTTTCGCGATTGCGTCACCAGACGGCAGTCATTGCTGACATTCAGTCACAAATCATTCAGTTATTCCGTAATAACAAATGAAATTGTATAATAGGGGAATACAATTAAGGTTGATAAATGGGTATATTAGTGAGCGAAAATGTTCTTCAGATGATCTTAACTATAGATCTTTTCTACTAAAATGGCTTTGAGATTTCAATCTCACCTAGGCCGATTTTAATCCCACGTATATTATCACGCAACAGGTAGAGTTAAAAAAAAACCAAGTCTGGTCGGAGTATTTCTATTGAAGTTATGCCGTTCTTTCAGTTTATATTATATTATTATTACGATTTATGAAGCTATACTTTTTTGTTGAATGTTAATTTTTTACATATTGGCATTTTCAAGGTGTGACTTTGAACCTCCATGGGCCTGAAGACCTTTTTAGTCACATTTTGAATATCCATGATACTTATATATTATTTTATTTTAATAAAAAATTTTAAAAAATTGGTTGTGTTAAGAGAATCTTATTTTGTGCGCTACCTCCATAATGAACATAACAGCAAAACCATGTTACTTTTGATTATCAAACTTACAGAAAAGAAACATTTGACTAAAATACAGCTTGAGTTACATATTTCATAAAATGTTCATTTTCCAGATTTCAGGATTTCCAGGTTATGCAATTGAAGTCTCGGGGTTGGGCCTTTGCTACAAACATATTCCTAATGTCTGTGACCTGTTGTGCATTATTACAATTTGACGTTGATTTTGCTGTAAAGCTCCACGTTAAACTGCATCAAAACTGATAAATAACCTATTTTGTGCATCATTATTTGCTTCATTGACCTAGACAGTTACATTATTGTGTAATGGTCCAGTTACGATCTAATTTTGTTTATTTATTTATAAGCCCTTATACCCGTATATCTTCCAAATATATATACTAGCAGACAACTGCTGCATACACATTGCTGGCTGTTAGTTATACGCAATGCATGGCGTGAATAAATGTGCGAGGAACAAAAGTCTAACTATGTCCACAGTCAGGATAAGACTTATGCGTCCCGAAGACTTGGCTGATGTTACCCGATTGGCAGAAATGGAGTCGTGGAATCTCAGCCAAGAGGTTCTTAGGGCTCTCTTTGAATCCAGCCCAGAAGGATCGTTTATTGCTGAGCTGCAGGGGAAAGTTATAGGTAAACAAAACTGACACCTATTGCTTTCCGCCGCCATGTTTTTCAAACCACGCCTAAGTTTTCTTTCCTTTTGAATAATGTATGAAATGAAAAATTGGATTACACTAGCCTATATTTTAATAATGATGATAATAATTTTAAAAATGCAGAGTGGTGTCTTATGGTTTACAGGTGTTGTAATGGGATTTAACCTGAGTGAAGCGGAAGCCTTTGCAGGAATGTGGATCGTCAGTAAGATGCACCGCGGGCAGCGTATTGGTAAGAAAGCATCTGTAACGTAATTGTGATGGTTGAGCACGAATGCTAGATTTTTTTGAGGGGGGGGGGGGGGTGTGAAAATACGACACAGGAGTTTCTGTGTAGAATCGCTCGTCTAAATGTACAGCGTCTTCAAGCCATTTAAATGCTGTATTATGTGTTGCAGATAAATGAAAGTCGTTGAAGCAGCATGGATATGTATCAGGAGCGGGGCTATTTGATCCCCACCATTATAACTGATTGGTCTGACACGTTTATATATTTTTTGCACTTTTTGCTCTTTCTCTAATATTCGTCTTATGTTGTGAGAAATGTAACTGTAATGCCATCTCTTTTTTGTTTATGAAATACGGTTTTATTTCGGCCTGCAGTAACCCATAGACCCTTATACCCGTATATCTTCCAAAACATGTATCTTCCAAACAATTATTCAATAATGCATGTATAGGCGTGCTGATTTAAAACAATGAAAAAACCTCGAAAGTATAAAATATCGGCGTGTATATTTTTTCGATGCAATGTATGAGCATATGCAACTCAAAGCTTTACCGTCTATGTAACACCTTTGTCACCTTTCTATTTTGAGGTGAGACAGCAGTAGGTATATAGGGCATAACTTCATCCCTGAACAAGATTTTTTCACGAAAATTGGCAAAATGGACTAGAAATCTATAGGCTACAATCCCGTGCCGCCATTAATTACAGACTTTCATTGAACTGGCATTGTTTTGCTTTATCTACGATAAAATCTGAACCAAGACTTTAAAAATGAATCACTGGCAGAGTTTTGGAGAACTTAATGGTGTCATTAAATTGGAAAGAGAGAAAATGAAAACCCGTATTTTCAGTTTTTACCCCAAATCGCAAAAATAATCATCGCAAAATCGCAGTAAGGTGACATATGTATAAATGTTAATTAATTTAGTCTCTAAACACTTAAGATTTATTTAATACCCTAAATAATGTATGCAAGGCAGTAAATAAGGAGTATTGGGCGAAGGATAACAGTATCCTTAAGCACCTCACTGTATGTCAATATCAACCTCAATTTACAATGATTTTACTGTGAAACTTCGGATATATTAACTTCCGTTGATTTTGATTGAATAGGTTCATGATTGTGGAACAAAAGAAAAGTATACACTGATTTCACAGTATTTGGCTGCAATGCAGAATACATGCAGATTGTAAGACGGCTTCAAAATTTTGGCCTTTCTGTGTCTTGTCAGATGTTCTCACATTTTAACGTGAACTGTCAAAACTCAGCCATTATCTAATGAAAACCTTACTGCACAAAACGCCATCCGAAATTCAACGGTTCGTGTCAGATTTACGTAAAGTCGCTCAAAGAAAACCGTAGGACACATAATGACCTATTTAACGGTTTATTCGATGAAGTTTGCTAACTACATGTTCTAGGTGAAAACTCCAGCTGAACCCTTTCCCATAACTCGTGTCCGTCTTCTTAGCTCTCCTAAGAGGACGCTCTCTAAAATGTCATCCCAGATATTAATTCCAAAGGCCAATATCCCAAATTTTTCATCTTAGATGGATCCAATGCTGTACTATTGCGTGATGCAGTTGCTAATGTCCACTGGCTTAAAATAAGTACATGTAAGGCTATAAAACAAGTCGAGTGCACAAGTCTAAGGTTATTTTTGTGAACTGAACACTGTGTCGCTTGTATTTATTAGTTTGAATTTTACAGAAAATAAATAAAACAAATTAAAGTGTGCCATTAGCACTAATGGAGACTATATTAACCCTTAAAAATAAAATATAGGCAATATATTTTTTATTTAACTTTCGTCAGTTTTGATCGAATATGTACAAGGTTGTGGCAGAAGATGGAACAGTACATTGGGGATAGGAACCTTGGCATATTCTCTGTGGCAGAAAGAGTGGAGCCCAACAAAAGATTAGGTTTTACAGTTGAATCATGGAAAGTACGCCATGTATCCGGAACATTCGCAACAGAAAAGATAGAGTTGTCAGAAGATTTTAAAGTATCTGCGTTTCCTTCACAAAGCGTGCAATTTGATGCCCTGATTCAATATGACACCAAAATACACACCATTGAACGTGAAAGGTTTCTAAGATTTTGGATTGAGGGGGAATCGACCATAACCTTGGTTGCTATGAGCAAGGCAGATGAAATCGTCGGTTACGGCGTCATTAAGCGTGATTCTAACAATACTATCCTTATTGGCCCACTTTATGGTGAAACCCCCGCCATTATAAAAAGCTTACTGGTCAGCTTAATGGGCAAGACTACTTTTGGTGAAATTGTGGACATGTGGGCACCTGTTGGGAGCGAAATTTTGAAAGAATTGCTGTCTGAGAATAAAAGCACACTTAAAGTTCATGCGGACGTGACCCGAATGTTTTACCATCATGACGTGAAGGTTCCACAGGAAAAGATCTTTTTAATTGCGTCAGCAACAGCAGCTCATCATTGTTGATATTCAGTGATGAAACATTGAGTCAACTTTTAGTGATGCCATGTGAAATAACAAATACGATTTTACAGAAGTTGAGAAATGAATCGAGATGAAAAATGGGTAAATTAGTAAACGTTTTTTTTTTCCAAAATACAAATTAGTCAGCTGAGATTCTTGACCTTGATTTTATACATTGTGTGGAACACATGACAACGATTTACAGCCTCTCGGGAATTCTTTTCACTTGACGCTCTTTGTCGCACTGTGGGTTGATGCAGCATATCTCTCAAAACAAATTTACTGTAAATCAAGCAAGATTTTGCACCTTCAAGTATCCTAACACGATTTCATTCCATGTACCTATTTTTCTACAAGTCTTTTCTGCCCAAAATACCGAAAGAAAAAAGTTATCTCACCGTGTTGTTGGAAAAACTTTTTTCTCATAGCCCACACCTTCACTCCCGTTCACCTCCAGCTAAAAGTGACCACTCAGCCTCACGTCTTACACCACTTAACGTCACATGACGTCATACTTACAGCACAATCCTGTCTTCTCCGGTACCCTTTTATGTAGAACCCACTGCATTTGGCCCAGCTGTAAAAGGCTAAAAAGCAGATTTTCAGACACTTTTATTATCAAAAATTAACTGCGACAGAAATTTCTTTTGGAATTGGTACCTTCTTCGTGGAATCGTCATATAGTGATTTTAATGAGGAGCTGAGGGCATTAACTAGGTATGTATACATCTCTGTCTACATTTCTTTTGGACAAGATCGTAGCAGAGGATACTGCACCGTCGCTTTTTAATGTCTGTTGATTTCCTACCACATTACACGGTATTTACGTTTATATACACTATTGCTAAAAAGGGTTGTCACACGTACATGTACACTATCTGAACCAGGGCCAAAGGCAAGCACGTGCCAATGGATAGTGGCTCCTCAGAGAGAGAAGTGTATGGAAATAGATGTCTCGTTTTTTGGCTATAACACCATGCAATATTGAGCAGAGGTTTGGAGTAACTGGCACCACAACTTTACCAGCTTTGTATATGTAAGGGGCAGGGGACATAGGTTTAAGGGACAAGATGTTAGCGTTCCATGATGAAGGCTCACTAAATCAGAAATTACCAGAAATCTTATGATATCCAAATGAACTGTGATGTGAATTCTCCAGAGGGGAGCTGGCAATGTAGCCCCTGGTCATTTTACAGTAGAACCCGTGTCGCCAATCCCGGAACGGCTACACTTTGCAAAATACAGGGTTACTACTTAATATGGAGTATTTTTTATTATTGTTATTTTTGAGTGCTGATTAAATTTTTTTGGCTTAATTCATCAAAAATGTATGTCATTGATAAAAATACCCAGTCTTCTATTGTGAGATATTTTGGTGGATATTAGACATAAGATGTCATTCAAAAGAAAAAACACCCCCAAAAAACCATATCAACATTTTGATGTCAGTATTAACTCTAAGCTAAGATATTAAAGAAAATGATATGTTACACAGTCGAATAACTCCCCGCACGAAAACGCAGTAGATGCTCCAGCGCAGTAGACTACTGCAATCATACTGCAAATATGCCTCAAATCTGCTTCGCATTGGGAGCTAATTAGCATATCTGAAACATGCTTCTATCATGCTGCTAATCTACTGCATTAATGCTCCTCCACTGTACAACCCTATGTAATTTTTGAAGTAGAATTGCAGTAGGGTATACTGCATTTCTACTGCAAATATGATCCACTACTGCGTTAATGCTTCTTTGCTACTTCGATACTACTGCATTTTCGTGCGGGCCATTACAGTAATACATGAAGAGTCATCAATAGCGGGTATTACCTCAAGCAACCGCTTGCAGCGCCCTCATCCTACATGGCATACCCTGGGACAACTTATGTAGAGTTTGGATGGGGATATCATTCCACACAGTGATATTTGCCTGTCGCAGTTCATCACAATATACCGGCCGATGACCATAGCTATTAATTCTGTGAGTTACTTTCGCCCACAGAATTTCAACTGGGTTCATATCTAGGAAATTTGCAGGCCAGAGACACAAAGTTGATCCTGAAGATGACTCTTACAAATCGAAGCATTGTTTGCTGTAGAATGTCTCTGTAGGAATCCTGGTTAAGGTTGCCTCTTAGAAAAACCAACCGGTTCTGGGCACCTGCATGAAATGCTCCTCAAACAGCGACGTTACCACCCCCTGCTTGCACCCTAGACAGTACACAGTCATCGTTTTATGCCTCTTGTACACGTCGGCGGACCTGCTGTTAACAGTGGTTTCCCTACTGGTCTTCGTGCAAAATAACCGGCTTGCAGTAATTTCTTGATCACGAGGGACCTTGAAACGGGCGTTTGAATGACATTCTGTCACTCTTTTCTGGGGACACTGGTTGTCTTTGTACGACCAGCACGGCGTAGGCTACTCTAAGGAGAAGGCAATGCTGTCTTCTTGATGTGTTACGCGGACACCCTGGTCGAGGTATTGGAGTAGGTGTTGTAGCATTTCTTTGGAGGACTTTACTAACGGTTCCTGATAAATATTGGATTGCCTGGCAGGGCTGTCCGTTTCTGGCCATTTTCTCCGAGAGCAAGAATCCCATAGTAAGCTGCGTTGCTTAGCCATATCTTCTCTAAGGTACATGTCTAGTTTCAGAGGGATCCTTTTGTTGCTTCTCTAAATACACTCCAAAGATTGACCAAAACCCATGTGTTCTATACAAGGGGAGAATTGCCGAAAAGACCACCCCTCACATTCCTCACTACAGAACACGCAACTTCTTGCATCAATTGTTTCTAGAGTTGTGAAGTAATTAGGTTACACACCTGGCTACACATGGAATGACACTACAGATTTGGATTTAAAAAAAAGTTAGTGAGAAAATAAATATATTGTAGAAAATTTAATCGCCAAAAAATAATATACCATACTAAGTAGTAACCCTGTATTTCTAGAAGAAAAAGGAAAATCCCAGGTAAAAGAATTGCAGCAGAACTATGGGCACGGTATTTGACCCGTTTTTATGTGAACTACTTCAATATGGGTACATGTTGTAAAGGTGTCTTATCAAACAAAAGTGTGTACATTTTTAAAATTAATCAATCCCGTATAAAAAGTTATAAGAATTTTTTCAAATAGGGCCTGTACACTGAACAAACCAATTTGTGGTGTCATGTTGAGAAAACATTAATAAATCAGCACAGATGTGATATGCCCGTGTTGATTGTTACTTTTGGATGTGTGAGGTGGGGCTTTAAATTAGTAATTCCAACTCAGGACTATGAAGAGTCACTTTTTAAAACAAATACAATTTTTTTGAAGGTGTGACAACATCTATAAGCGGTAGTATATATCATAAACTGTTAGCGCCTCTGACCTGACCCAGCCATCACTCAATTATCGTGGAATGATCCATTTTGCAATTCCTTAAATCTTGATGATTTTATTCTGTCTGCAAAAAGACGAAAAGTGTAATTTTAATACAGTTATGCTGTGTGTTGCGCATCCACAAGACACTTAGAAGTAATATCCCACCATGTCGACAGCAATGATAAGACATATGCGGCCTGAAGACGTGGCTGAAGTAACTCGTTTGACATGGAAGGTGGCGCGAAATTACAGCAAGGAAATCTAAGAACTCTTTTTGAATACATCTCAAAAGGATCTTTTATAGCTGAGTAGAAGGTGAAAGCTGTAGGTTAACTTTACTTACATTGCTTTCCGTGCTCATGTTGCTAAAATTACGTCCAAGGCCGATTTTGGAGAAAAGTTATGAATTGAAAAGATTGTTGATATCCATTGTGGAATGCCCTATTGTGGGTTTTCCGTTGTGGTAATTGGATTCAACCTGAGTGAAGAGGAATGTGGGTAGTCAGTAAGCCATGGCGTGGGCAGTGTATTGGTAAGTAAGTTTCTGCATCTAGTCAACAGTTTAAACGTATGACCTGTCTAAAAGGATAACGATAAATATGTCACTGCCACTTTAAGATGCGTTATTAATGTCTGCTGAGAGATAGGTGCCAGTCGTTAAAACTGACCTAACCTACACGTGACCTGACCCGACAAGACCTACACAGTAACTTTAATGTTAAATGGCCCATTTACGACCGAATTTTGCCAGTACATATATGGACAACAGCTGCATACATATTAGTTTTACGCATTTCGTAAGATCTAAGTACCATTGCCAGACTTAAGGTACGAGGAACAAAAATCTCACCATGTCGACGGCCACGATAAGACTTATGCAGCCTGAAGACCTGGCTGAAGTAACCCGTTTGGCAGAGATGGTGTCGTGGAATTACAGCCAGGAGGTTATTAGGGCTCTCTTTGAATACAGCCCAGAAGGATCGTTTATTGCTGAGTTGCAGGGCAAAGTTATAGGTAAACAAAACTGACACCCATTGCTTTCTGCCGCCATGTTTTTAAAACCACGCCTAAGTTTTCCTTCCTTTTAAATAATGAATGAAATGAAAAATTGGATCACACAAATTAATGATGATAATGATTTTAAAAA
Organism: Lingula anatina; assembly: GCF_001039355.2. The sequence continues at coordinate 656,214 of NW_019773625.1, read as the reverse complement.
TGCACACCTGTCTCTTATGATTTACAGGTGTTGTGATGGGATTTAACCTGAGTGAAGAGGAAGCCTTTGGAGGAATGTGGATCGTCTGTAAGCAGCATCGTGGACTGGGTATTGGTAAGAAAGCATCTGTAATGTGATTGTGATGGTTGAGTACGAATGCCAGATTTCGGGGGTAGGGGGGTGGAGGAAGGAAAACGATTCAGGAGTTTCTGTGTTGAATCGCTCGTCCTCAAACTATGCAGATACTTTATTGTAATATGTCGTAGAGAGGTGACGGTCGTTGAAGCAGTATGTACATCGGGAGCAGAGATATTTGATTTTGTAACGTTACACATATTTTTGAATTTTTTGCTTTCTCTCTAACTTAATTACTCAAACTGCAAACGTCCACTTGCATAATGTAAGGCCATAAAACAAGTCGAGTTCACAAGCAAGCAACTCCATTCAAGTTAGTTTACAAGTATGGGGTTATTTTTGTGACCTGAACATTGTGTTGCTTTGACTTACTAGTATATGATACATGTATACCTGCCATCTGATCCAAATATTACAGAAAAGAAAAAAATTAAACTGTGCCATGTAGCACTAATAGAGACTATATCAAAAAGTACCCTCCTTTTGAAAAATTAAATATAGACAATGTTTTTTGTTTAACTTTCGTCAGTTTTGATCGAATAGGTACAAGGTTGTGGCAGAAGATGGAAGAGTACATTGGGGATAGAAACCTTGGCATATTCTCTGTGGCAGAAAGAGTGGTGCCGAACAAAAGATTAGGTTTTACAGTGGAATCATGGAAAGTGCGCCATATATCTGGTACCATCGCAACAGAAAAGATCAAGTTGTCAGAAGATTGTAAAGTATCTACGTTTCCTTCACATGGCGTGCAGTTCGATGCCCTGCTTCAATATGACACCAAAATACACACCATTGAACGTGAAAGGTTTCTAAAAGTTTGGATTGAAGGAGAATCGACCATAACCTTGTTTGCTATGAGCAAGGCAGGTGAAATCGTCGGTTACGGCGCCATTAAGCGTGATTCTAACAATACCACCCTTCTTGGCCCACTTTATGGTGAAACTCCCGCCATTATGAAAACCTTACTGGTCAGCTTAATCGGCAAGACTACTTTTGGTGAAACTGTGGACATGTGGGCACCTGTTGGGAGCGAGATTTTGCAAGAATTACTGACTGAAAATAAAAGCACACTTAAAGTTCATGCGGACGTGACCCGAATGTTTTACCATCATGACGTGAAGGCTCCACAGGAAAAGATCTTTGCAATTGCGTCAGCAGCAGTAGCTCATCATTGTTGACATTCAGTGATAAAACATTCAGTCAACTTTTAGTGATGCCATGTGAAATAACAAATACGATTTAAATAAGGGGAGAAATGAGTTGAGATGAAAAATGGGTAAATGAGTAAGAGTTTTTTTATACAACTTAGAACCAAAATGAAAAATTAAAACAACAACTTAAAATATATCATTAAAATTGTAACAAAAATTAACAACTGGGTTAAAAGATATTGATATTAGGAATTAGAATAATTTCAAAATACAATATCAAATTTGTTTGAGTGTACATGAAGGACGTACTGGGAAGTATTGTTGCTAAAACTAACATAAAACCTAACAAGTTTCTACCAATATCTCACAATAAATGACTACATTTTAAATATTGTAAAATGTTGTTCATTTTAATTCCTGAAACAAGTTTGTATCAACATCTCACAACAGATAACTACATTTTAAATAATGTAAATGTTCTTTATGGGCACGGTATTTGACCCGTTTTTACGTGAACTACTTCAATATGGGTACATGTTGTAAAGGTGTTTTATCAAATAAAAATGTGTACATTTTTAAAATTAATCAATCCCGTATAAAACGTTATAAGAAATTTTTTTACATAGGGTCTGTACACTGAAGAAACCAATTTGTTGTGTCATGTTGAGAAAAATTTAATAAATCAGCACAGGTGTGATATGCCTATGTTGATTGTTACTTTTGCATGTGTATCATTTAATTAATTATTCTATCTCAGGATAATGAAAAGTCACTTTTTAAAACAAATGAGAATTTTGGAAGGTGTGACAACATCTTAGCGGTAGTATATTACACAAAATGTTAGCGCCTTTGACCTGATCCAGCCATCAATCAATTATCGTGGAATGATCCATTTTGCAATTCCTTAAATCTTGTTGATGAACTTAATTCTGTCTGCAAAAAGACGAAAACTGCAATTTTACATATACACTTTAGTTCTACCAAATCAACAACACTGAGGAATCCCATGAGATGTGACGTAGCCATCATGTGATCAGTGACAGCGGGGGTTGATTTTACTTTAACCGAGGACTTACATGTAACTATGGCATTTACAGTAGGCTCTGGGTGATCTACTATATTTTTAAGATCACTGGATTTATTTACCAGATTCTCAGTGCAAATAGGCACTGGCAGGTCAGTGTCATGAGGATCATTGGGCTCTTTTCTTTTGAGAATATGACGCCTGTTACGTCGAAATATACCACCATTAGGAGCTTGTAAAACAAACGACTTTTTATTCACCTTATCAGTGACAGTTTTCCATAATTTGTCATTTCGCTGACATCTGACTGAGTCATCTACATTTACAAGGGGAAGGGGTCGGGAACCATGGTCATAACATTTCTTCTGCTTTTGATGACTCGAATCTATCATATGATCATTGAAATTTTTAGGATCAATGAACTGGGGACACAACTGTTGAGTGATGACAGGTGAAACAGAACGCAACTGTTGTCCTTGTAATAACTGCGTTGGGGAGTATATGATGTCAAGGGGGATACCCTGTATTCCAATAAAGCCAAATTAGGATCAGATTTATCAGACTTTGACTATTCAAACAGTCTCTTTACAATTTGGACATATTTCTCAGCCATATGCTTAGAGAAATCAGTGAACTCCAGAGAGGCGTACTGAGGACTATTGTTTGAAATGACAATTTGTGGTATTCCAGATCTTGCAAACATTATCTTTTAATCTTTAACTTGCTGATTACCTGATGACTTTGAGGAGAGGTAAGTTGAGCTACCTCTAACTATCAACTATAATATTTATCTACAACTATACAACTATAAAAACTAAAACTATAAAATCCTTTCCATCTCCTGTAAACAAGTCAGTGTTTGCCAGGGGTATTTAGGGATGGGGTGAGGCTGCAAAGGTTGCTTAGGGTTGTTATTTCTCTGCATGAGATAAATGGGGCACTTACAAACAAAATCACTAATGTCATCTGACATGCCTGTCCAAAAAAATGCTGATGTGGCTCGGTTTAGTCATTTCTCTATTTCTTTGTGACCTGTGTGTATAGAGTGCAGCATTTTCACCCTTAGTCTCTGGGGTACATGTACAATAACCTTTTGTCCTTTGAGTAGTAGGCCATCAATATAAGATAATTCATCCCTGTGATTCCAGCATTCTATAATCTCAGAGGGGCAATTATACTCTACAGACTGATGTCTCTAAGTATGGTCTAGGTGCTGCACTATTGCAGGAAGGAAAACCCATAGCATGTGCGTTCAAAGCTCTGAATGCTTCAGAAATCAACTATGCCCAGATAGAAAAGGAGATGTTTGGTATAGTTTTCGGGTGCAAAAGATTTCATCAGTATGTTTATAGCCGTAAGATAGTTGTGGAGACAGACCACAAGCCTTTGATATCTATATTAAAGAAGCCCTTGAATACAGCTAGATAAATGCTGCTACAGTTACAGCAATATGATCTTGAGGTGAATTACAAACCATGTACCTAGATATCACTTGCAGACACATTGTCTCACAATTTTGTAAGCAGTGACCATTATAAGCAGTAAGCTTCTGACCAGGAGATTTCAGGTCGGCTACATGACCTACTGAGTCAAACACGTGCTTGGGTAAAATATTCACTTGAGAACCTGTGTCAATCTTAAACTTAATACTGGTCTTTGCTGGACCCATTTCTGCATGGCAAAATGCTTGATCTAAGCCCTCTGATGTGTCAATACTATCTACAATAAATTGTGAATCTGAATCAGAATCGGAATCGGGCCGATCTGGCAAAGTTTGCAACTCGTTAACATGTTTTTAGAAATCCTTTTGCGGCATTTTTCTTAGCAAAGTGATTGAATTTCTTACAGTTATAACAATGTTTACCCTTAGCCGGACATTTATCAGTCTCGTAGCCACAATTGTCACACTCATGTTTGTCCTGTTTTTTCGCAGTATCCTCTGTCTGTTCACATGTCTCCAGTTGCCTGTACGTGGAGGGTGTTTCTTAATGCTGCTGACCTCTTTCCCCATTGTCCTTAGTTGTTCCACTAAATACTCGTACCACTGAGCTATCTGCACGGCCTTGTCGAGTGTCAGCTTGTCACCATCATTTATGAGCTTTTCCCTCACTTTCTCTGATGAAGTACCAAATACAATCCCTCGGATCATCTCTTCTGCATTTGCGTATGCACAGGAAGTGTCCGCAAACGCATAAGAAATTGAGTTTTATTGTTGAGTTTCAAACTTGAACCGCGCGAATATGGGATTCAGTTTTGGCTGCACATGTGCTTGAAAACGTTCATAATAAGATTGCAGCTTGTCTGGTTGGTCCAGATATGTCCAAGTTGAGTTTATTTCTCTCCCTTTGTCTCCTATCCATAACAAGAAGTAAGTCACATTCACTTTCTCTTCATTTTCCTTTAGTGGCCCATTAAAATGAGTTCCACGAGACTGTGGAATTTTTTCCACTGTTCAGGATGATTAGAAGCACTCCAGTCCATGGAAGGTGTTGGAATACCAGTGAGTACCATGCTAACAGTTAACAACGTAAAAACTGCCACGGATCGTCACTGTTGCCTATGTGTTGTAAACACTTTTGACGCAATGTAATAACATGTCTAAGATGGCTCTTTACTGAGTCCAACGTGCCGGACTCTATTCAAGAGAGGGGCAACAACAATGCGTACGGTACATGTACATTACGAAGTATCAGGAACACGTGTTTGTTCTAACAATGTCTGAAACTGTCATCATGTGAATTCTGTAGGTGACCAGGGTCATTTAAAGAATGCCACTTATGGAGCTTTCTGACCTTTAATGACATTCACAAAAAACAATTAAGTAGATAATGTTACAAAAACTACGCCCAAGGCAGATTTTGGAGAAAAGTTATGAAAAGATTTGTGATATCCATTGTGGAATGCCCTATTGTGGTTTTTCCGTTGTGGTAATTGGGTTTAACCTGAGTGAAGAAGAATGTGGGTAGTCAGTAAGCCATGGCGTGGGCAGTGTATTGGTAAGTAAGTTTCTGCATCCAGTCAACAGTTTAAACGTATGACCTGTCTGAAAGGAATTCCGACAAATATGTCACTGCCACTTTGAGATGCGTTATTAATGTCTACTGAGAGATAGGTGACAGTCGTTAAAACTGACCTAACCTACACGTGACCTGACCCGACAAGACCTAGACAGTAACTTTAATGTTAAATGGCCCATTTACGACCGAATTTTGCCAGTACATGTATAGACAACCACTGCATACATATTAGTTTTACGCATTTCGTTAGATCTAAGTACCATTGCCACACTTAAGGTACAAGGAACAAAAATCCCACCATGTCGACGGCTACGATAAGACTTATGCAGCCTGAAAATTTGGCTGAAGTAACCCGTTTGGCAGAGAAGGAGTTATGGAATTACAGCCAGGATGTTATTAGGGCTCTCTTTGAATACAGCCCAGAAGGTTCGTTTATTGCTGAGCTGCAGGGGAAAGTTATAGGTAAAAAAAAAACTGACACCTATTGCTTTCCGCCGCCATGTTTTTAAAACCACGCCTAAGTTTTATTTCCTTTTGAATAATGTATGAAATGAAAAATTGGATTACACTGGCCTTTATTTTAATAATGATGTTAATAATTTTAAAAATGCAGAGTGATCTCTTATGGTTTACAGGTGTTGCAATGGGCTTTAACCTGAGTGAAGAGGAAGCGTTTGGAGGAATGTGGATCGTCTGCAAGCAGCATCGTGGACTGGGTATTGGTAAGAAAGCATCTGTAATGTGATTGTGATGGTTGAGTAGGCCTACGAATGCTAGATTTCGGGGGAGGGGTGGGGAGAAAGAATGCATTACAGGAGTTTCTGTGTCGAATCGCTCGTCCTCAAACTATTCAGATACTTCATTATAATGTGTCGTAGAGATGTGACAGTCGTTGAAGCAGTATGTACATATATCGGGAGCAGAGATATTTGATCAACGCTATTTTATAACGTTATTAATTGGTCTGACACATATTTTTGCACTTTTTACATATGTACGATAAACGTGCCATCTGATTTGAATTTTACAGAAAAGAAGTAAAACAAATTAAAGTGAGCCATGTACCACTAATGGAGACTCATCTAAAACTACCCTACTTTTGAAAACTGAAACCAATCCCCTTAAAAATTAAATATAGACAATGTTTTTTGTTTTTTTTTAACTTTCGTTAGTTTTGATCAAATAGGTACAAGGTTGCGGCAGAAGGTAGAAGAGTACATTGGGGATAGGAACCTTGGCATATTCTCCGTGGCAGAAAGAGTGGAGCCCAACAAAAGATCAGGTTTTACAGTGGAATCATGGAAAGTACGCCATGTATCCGGTACCATCGCGACAGAAAAGATAAAGTTGTCAGAAGATTGTTTTGTATCTACTTTTCCTTCACAAGGTGTGCAATTTGATGCCCTGATTCAATATGACACCAAAATACACACTATTGAACGTGAAAGGTTTCTAAGAGTGTGGATTGAGGGGGAATCGACCATAACCTTGGTTGCTATGAGCAAGGCAGATGAAATTCTCGGTTACGGCGTCATAAAGCGCGATTCTAACAATACTATCCTCATTGGCCCACTTTATGGTGAAACCCCCGCCATTATAAAAACCTTACTGGTCAGCTTAATGGGAAAGACTACTTTTGGTGAAACTGTGGACATGTGGGTACCTGTTGGGAGCGAAATTTTGCAAGAGTTGCTGGCTGAGAATAAAAGCACACTTAAAGTTCATGCGGACGTGACCCGAATGTTTTACCGTCATGACGTGAAGGTTCCACAGGAAAAGATCTTTTCAATTGCGTCAGGAGCAGTAGCTCATCATTGTTGACATTGTGTGATAAAACATTGAGTCAACTCCTAGTTATGCCATGTGAAATAATAAAAACGATTTTGCAGAAGGGGAGAAATGAGTTGAGATGAATAATGGGTAAATTAGTAAGCGTTTTTTTCCAAAATGCAAATTAGCTGAGATTCTTGACTTTCGATTTTATACGTTGTATGGAACGGGTCCCAGGAGGGGATAAATCATTCATGAATAAAAGGAAACATCATGGCAAAAAAAGAGAATTTTGTTTGTCAACGTTTATGAGTAATTGCAATTGAGCAATTTGTATGTTGCAATAATAATAATAATAATAACAATAATAATAATAATAAAAACAGTTTTAAAAGTTTTAAGATTTTTTGTTTAAGTAGTACACTGGGGTATCATGTGAAAATAGTTTCATTGGATCTCAGTTCTGATAGTTCAAAAGTTTTCATTTATGATAGATCCGCAGTATATTTGATTGTACTTGTGATCAGCGCAAATTTTGATAATATTTAGTTGTTAAGTAACTTTAAAGTCAATTTTTGTTTTTACATATGACATGTATTTATTGGCGGCCATCTTAGATTTGGCGTGTTTCCGGTACAAACGGACACTTTTTCAAGCCGGGGTGGCGTGTATCGCTCGGAGTGTGAACCATCCGTTCTGCTCATGCGCACAAAGCGTAGGCAAATCTGAGAGACTTCCGGCGTGTACAGTACGTCTCTAGCGAGTTATCAATACATTCCAAGCCTTTAATAAACATGCGCTTTTGAGAACATACTGCAAATATAAACATAATTTTTAGAAGTACTAGTAATTATACCTTTTAGTTGTTCACCTCTACTGCGATTTCCCTCAGGTGGCCATATCAACACACTATCCTTGTAAAATCAATACTAAAATAGTAGGCCATTAGCTGAATAACGACGACTTGTCCACGGTAGGTTCATCCATGCGTCGAACTGTAGTTTGACGCTGATTAAAATATTCTCTATCAAAATTATCAATTAACACATAAATTTTACCTAGAAACATTCCCATCACAGTAAGTAAATGTATAATGAGGTAGGAAATGAACTAGCCGAATATAACAGTACAGGTGAATAACAGCGAATCTTTCACGGGACGGCTCATACACGTGTCTGCTGCGTGTACAAGCGGTCAGGACGAATGGTTCACGCAGAACGGACCGTATACGTGACACCGGAAACTGGCAGAAATGAAAAATTCCGGTTCTTAACTACAAGAATCAATTAAAAAAACCCTGGCCTGTCGGGGGTGCAGCCAAATAAGGGCCCCAAATAAGGCCCTTATTCATTTTTGGATCATAGACTAAATCCAACCACTGTTAAACACACTTTTCAAAGACATCCTTATTGCTATGTCAATGAGTGTGCTTAACACCAGGAATAACATACTTATGCAGTGATTCTCTTTTTTTAGGGTTTGGAGACCAAATGACTTTTTAATAAAATACTGGAATAACACATACATGTAATTACTTAAATATATTGAACCTTTTAAAGCGCACGCAACATATTTTCTTCATAAATTATACTCTTTGCATAATGTTTCTTTGTGCCAAAGTGACTGTAAATAGCAAAAGCAAATTAATAATAAAAAAAAAACAGTTTAAGCTTATGGTACCTTGCATTTTGATTGTTGTCGACATCGACAAAGCAATCATGCTGTCACATCTAACGCAATGTCACAGCAATATTTTTTGTATATTTGAGTAGTTTTTGTCAGCGTTCTCTAGCGGGCGTATCCCGGTTCTGGGTGCGGTCAGTTTGTTCTTCTCAGACTTTAATAAGGTAAGATATCTAGAACGCTTTGGGTATGTACGTTTAGTTGATGATTTATTTCGATACAGAAATTTTGGTAAACCGTCATCACCTATTTGTAGTTAATTAAGTCAGGTGGTATTTGTATTAAAGTCATCTTTTTTATATCGATATTTAGTTGACATGTACATTATCCTTTTAGACGATTCTGTTTTTCCCGGTCGTCATGGTGCTGTGCATGTATGCTTTAAAGTTGCGGAATGTTGAGTGAGTATAAGCTACTATAGCTATACGATATCTAAGTTGCATAGTTACCTCCGCCAAGGAGGTTATGTTTTCCCCCTGTTTGTTTGTTTGTCTGTCTGTTTGTAATCAACATAACTAAAAAAGTTATAGATGAATTTCGACGGGATTTTCAGGGTAGGTCAAAAATGGGTTAACTTAGAAGTGATTGGTTTTTGGTGGTGATCTGGATCAATAATCAATCAATAATCAATAATCACAAATCAAAAAACTAAGTTATGGACCGATTTTGATGAAATTTTCAGGAACTGTCAGAAGTGGGCCAAGGAACAGATGATTAGTTTTTGGTGGTGATCCAGATCAATCAGTAATCAACCAATAATCAATCAATAATCAATAATCAAAAACCAAAAAACTAAATCATTATAGAATGAAAATTTAGGGGTGAAACGGCATTGGGTGGAGGCTTTGCTGCCTTGGCGGAGGTCTGTGCTCTCGGAGTGCTTTTCTAGTTTTATTTACATTGTCGCTATATGCGTGTACCTGTTGTTCTCTCTCTCTCACCATTCTTTTATTTTCATTTGTATGTACATTTATTGTATTTCAGTTTTTGATCATTTCACCACTACCACTACCATCACCACTACAACTACTTGTATGTGCTGTATTACATCTACGTAATGCGTGAACGAATAAAGGTTAACTTTAAAGATGACTGAGTTTCCGTTTTTCAAGTTATTGACCTTTAGACAGCAACATTGATAGAATAAACAGCCTTTTGCATGTTGCAGATACTGGACTATTTTTAAAAGTATTAAAAGCTTTATACTCCCACCCCTTACCAAGGTATTCAAATTTCGTCCGTTAATGATATTAGACTCTGAAATATAATGCCTCAACTTTTTTGTGTAAGCATTTTATATGGTGGAACGCATTATTTAAAATGTACAAATAGCACAGTTTTCCTGAAGAAGATGTATTATGAGTTTTNGCTGCGTGTACAAGCGGTCAGGACGAATGGTTCACGCAGAACGGACCGTATACGTGACACCGGAAACTGGCAGAAATGAAAAATTCCGGTTCTTAACTACAAGAATCAATTAAAAAAACCCTGGCCTGTCGGGGGTGCAGCCAAATAAGGGCCCCAAATAAGGCCCTTATTCATTTTTGGATCATAGACTAAATCCAACCACTGTTAAACACACTTTTCAAAGACATCCTTATTGCTATGTCAATGAGTGTGCTTAACACCAGGAATAACATACTTATGCAGTGATTCTCTTTTTTTAGGGTTTGGAGACCAAATGACTTTTTAATAAAATACTGGAATAACACATACATGTAATTACTTAAATATATTGAACCTTTTAAAGCGCACGCAACATATTTTCTTCATAAATTATACTCTTTGCATAATGTTTCTTTGTGCCAAAGTGACTGTAAATAGCAAAAGCAAATTAATAATAAAAAAAAAACAGTTTAAGCTTATGGTACCTTGCATTTTGATTGTTGTCGACATCGACAAATCAATCATGCTGTCACATGTAACGCAATGTCACAGCAATATATTTTTGTATATTTGAGTAGTTTTTGTCAACGTTCTCTATAAAAGCGGGCGTATCCCGGTTCTGGGTGCGGTCGGTTTGTTCTTCTCAGACTGTAATAAGGTAAGATATCTAGAACGCTTTGGGTATGTACGTTTAGTTGATGATTTATTTCGATACAGAAATGTTGGTAAACCGTCATCACCTATTTGTAGTTAATTAAGTCAGGTGGTATTTGTATTAAATTCATCTTTTTTATATCGATATTTAGTTGACATGTACATTATCCTGCACCGATTTTGATAAAATTTTCAGGAACTGTCATAAGTGGGCCAAGGAACAGATGATTAGTTTTTGGTGGTGATCCGGATCAATCAGTAATCAACCAATAATCAATCAATAATCAAAAACCAAAAAACTAAATCATTATAGAATGAAAATTTAGGGGTGAAACGGCATTGGGTGGAGGCTTTGCTGCCTTGGCGGAGGTCTGTGCTCTCGGAGAGCTTTTCTAGTTTTATTTACATTGTCGCTATATGCGTGTACCTGTTGTTCTCTCTCTCTCACCATTCTTTTATTTTCATTTGTATGTACATTTATTGTATTTCAGTTTTTGATCATTTCACCACTACCACTACCATCACCACTACAACTACTTGTATGTGCTGTATTACATCTACGTAATGCGTGAACGAATAAAGGTTAACTTTAAAGATGACTGAGTTTCCGTTTTTCAAGTTATTGACCTTTAGACAGCAACATTGATAGAATAAACAGCCTTTTGCATGTTGCAGATACTGGACTATTTTTAAAAGTATTAAAAGCTTTATACTCCCACCCCTTACCAAGGTATTCAAATTTCGTCCGTTAATGATATTAGACTCTGAAATATAATGCCTCAACTTTTTTGTGTAAGCATTTTATATGGTGGAACGCATTATTTAAAATGTACAAATAGCACAGTTTTCCTGAAGAAGATGTATTATGAGTTTTAAAAATGTACCGGGGAGGGGGGGGGATTTATGAGCATTTTTATCTATTATTACGCTTACTTAATAAAGCTTAACTGAGGTTCGGGGTACTGAGCGACTGTGATTAACCTACTACGGTGTCGTAATTAACCGACAGATTCGACAAAAACACCATATATGAATAAAAGACACATAAATGCAAATTTATCGAGGGCAAAAAAACTAAAAGCTTGAAAATGTGTGATTTTTTATGTTGCAAATCAGCTATAATACTGAAGCGACACGTAAAATCTTGCATTTGTGGCACATAGGCCCTCAAAGTTCCTGTTAAAGCGAGTGCTACAATATCTAATGTTATTTTTCATGTAGAACACATTGCATTCAGCTGTAAAAGGATAGAAAAGCAGATTTTCAGACACTTTTATGACCAAAAATAAACTGGTATTTTTTGGAATTGGTACCTTCTTCGCGGAATTGCTTTATAATAATTTTACTGAGGAGCTGAGGGCATAACGTCTGTGAAATTTCATTGAATAGGTAGGCCGTACAAGCAAAGATACAAGTAGGTATACATCTCCGTCTACATTTCTTTTGTACAAGATCGTGTCAGAGGATACTGCACAATCGCTTTTTAATGTCTGTTGATTTCTCTCCCCAGTGCAGGGTACTATTGTATTGTATCAAACAGAACAAGGTAATAGGGTTACGTTTATATACACTGTTGATTAAAAGGGTTGTCACACCCACGGTATCTGAACATTTCATGTTACCTTGGTCAAGCACCTGCCAATGGAGAGTGGCTCCTAAGAGAGATAAGGGTATGCAGATACACGTCTCCTTTTTTGGGCTATAACACCGTGAAATATTGAGCAGAAGTTTGGAGTAACTGACACCACACCTTTACCAGCTTTGAGTATGTGAGGGGCGGGCCTAGATATTAGCCTTTCATGATGAAGACCTCAAGCAATCGGAAATTGCCAGAAGGCTAAAGGTATCCAGATGAACTGCGATATGAATTGCATGATTAGAGGAGGGACATCTAATTAATTATTCTATCTCAGGATTATAAAGAGTCACTTTTTATAACATAATTCTGACATTTTTGAAGGTGTGGCAACATCTTTAAACGTATTTCTTAAATGTGAGCGCCATTGACGTGATCCAGACAGACACTTTTTATGGTATGACCAATTTTGCAATTTTTTTAGTCTCTTAAGGTCATTAAATGACCTTATTCTGTCTGAGTAAAAAAAACAATTCTATACAGTGCAGTAACGCTGTTGGTTACGTACCATTAGGCCTACAAGCTGTGACAACATCTATAAGCGACAATGTATTACACATGTATGTGAGCGCCTCTGACCTGACAGGGCTAGTCCATTTTGCAATTCCTTAAATCTTGGTGACCTTATTCTGTCTGCAAAAAGACTAAAACTGCAATTTTATACATATACACTGTAGTTATGACGTACCAACAAGACCTGCAAGGCACTCGGAAGAAATATCCCACCATGGTGACAGCTACGATAAGACATATGCGACCTGAAGACCTGGATGAAGTAAATTATCTTTTTTGACAGAGATGGTGACGTGGAATTACCGCCAGGAGATTGTTAGGACTCTCTTTGAATCCAGCCCAGAATGATCGTTTATTGCTCAGCTACAGGGGAAAGTTATAGGTAAAGTAAACTTGCATTGCTCTCCGCGCTCATGTTAACTACATGTATAACTACGTTCAAGGCCGATTTTGGAGAAAAGTTTTTTTTTTTTTGTGCATTTTACTTAAGTGTGAAAATTTTTTTTATTAATTGGGAATGCTCTATTGTAGGTTTTTTAGGTGTTATAATGGGGTTTTACCTGAGTGAAAATGAAGCTTTTGGAGGAATGTGGATCGTTAGTGAGTCGTGGCGTGGGCAGCGTATTGGTAAGGAATTTTCCGTGTCAAGTCACCGGCCTAAACGGTCTAAGAAGAATTTCAAGAAATTACTTCACCCCACTTTTAGATATTTTTATAAAGATGTGATGAGGGAAAGGTGACAGTCGTTCAAACTGTCTATGCAGAGTTAGAATCTACACGTAATATATGAGGAGCAGAGATGTAATTAGCTGCACGCTGTTACAAAAGGATTATTCTTACATGACGTGCACATATAGCTCACCTAGGCTTGAATGCGTTTGTAACCGAAGATATTTTGTGTTTCTCTAGAGTTTATGTAAGTCAATCATTCTTTCGTGGAGAATGTAATAAATATAATACTAATCATCCCTCGTTTACTTACATTATGTTCATTTTGATTGAATAGGTACAAGATTGTGGCACAAAAGAAAAAAAAAACATTGGAGAAAGAAACCTCTGCATATTCTCTGTGGCAGAAAGAGTTCGGCCTAACAAAAGATTAGGATTTACAGTGGAATCATGGAAATGTATCCGGCATCGTCGCAACAGAAAAGCTAAAGTTGGCAGAAAATTGTATGTTATCTATGTTTCCTTCACGTGATGTGCAATTCGACCGCCTGCTTCAATATGACATCAAAATACACACAATTGAGCGTGAAAGATTTCTAAGAGCTTGGATTGAAGATAAATCGACCATTACTTTGGTTGTTATTGGCAGGACAGGAGAAATCATCGGGTACGGCGCCATTAAGCGCGATTCCAACTATACTAATCTTGGTCCAGTTTAGTGTGGAACTCCCTCCATTATGAAAACCTTACTTGTCAGCTGAATCGGCAAGACTACTTTTGGTGAAATTATTAACACGCATGTGCCCGTTGAGAATGAGATTTTGCAAGAATTACTGATTCAGAACAAATGCACACTTAAAGTTGATGACGAATGTACTCGGATGTTTTTCCACCATGACCTGAAGGCTCCGCTGGAAAAGATTTTGGCGATTGCGTCACCAAATGGCAGTCATTGTTGACATTCAGTTACAAAACATTTGATTCAGTGAGGTTTTTCTGACGTCTTTGTAAAATGGCAAATAAATTGTATAGTCAGGGAATTCGACTCAGGTTGGTAAATGGGGTATATTAATGAGCAAAATTGTTTTCAGATGTTCTTAACCATAGATTATTGCTCTTATTGAATGGCAAGTAAAATCGTATAGTAGGGTTATACATTGTTACTTACTTACTTATGTAGGTAATTTAGTCAAAGTAACAACTGTTGTCAAATTCAACCAAGCTAAGATTCTTTGCAGGGACTTATTTTTGACTTTGTTTTATGAAACGAGTCCCAGGAATGAAAAAAAAAAAAACGCCACAGCAAAAGAAACGTATTTATAAACGTTTAGAAGGTAGACCTATTTGACCGTTGAACAAAGACATTTCACTAAACTTCCAATATAAAAAACTACCACAACAATGCTGACGAGAGATTTAACTATCGAGCATAGGCCAAATGATTGAGGTTGGGCAACAATCATTTCTTGGCATTTGAAAACATTTGAATTTTGGGATATCGAGAGACATTAAAACTTAAACAAACAAATATATATACCAACAAAGGCAAAATCACAACCTCCTTACATCTTCAAAAAATATATATATATCTTTTTATTATATATTTTTCTTTTTATTATATATATATATATATATGCGTGAGCTCCCATAATCCATCATTCTATCTAGTGACAATGCATTTCAGAATATATTCTAGGAACGTTAGTGAGAACATCAACATTTTTAAAGAATTTTCCATCTTATTTATTATAAGATTTTTTTACTATATTTTTGTTGTAAAAATTAAATCACGTAATAAGATTTGAAGATGGAGAAGCTTAAGCCTTTCAAGTGTCAGTTCTGAAACACAGAATACACAGAATGCATGAAAGATAATTCCCTTAAAGAACCTACTTAAGAAAATCTAAGCAAGGAAAATTAAATTGCTAGTCTTGCAGTTTTATTTTCAAATCCTGCGCTCTTATTGCACAAAGAGAAATAACATAAATATAAATAACATAACATTTATAATCATATGCATAATTTGTCCAATATAATATTATATTAAATTTTTTTGGTACAATCATATGCACCAAAATGAAAAATTAAAGCAACAACTTAAAANTATGATTCTTTTTTTCGATATTGATTAAGGCCATTTACCTGCCATTTTATGCTTTACCCATAGCAATTGTTCTCAGATAAGTTAAATAAGAAGCAATCCATGCACTAAAAAGGCGTTTTTAATCCTATTTTTTGTCCCTTTAAAATATTGAATTAATATTGAATTAATGGGATAAAAGATATTGAAAATGTCTAAATGAATTGATGCTGACTAGAAATTACAACAATTTCAAAATAAAATATCAAATTTGTTTGAGTATACATGAAGGACTTATTGGGAAGTACTGTTGCTTTAATTAACCTAAAACCCAACATGTTTGTACCAACATCTCACAATAAATTACTTAATTTCAAACAATGTAAAAGTGTTGCTTATTTCAATTCCTAAAGGGGCCCAAAGACTTCTTGGCAATAGGTGGCAGCAGTCACTGGTCATGTGCAAGACAGCTCTAATCCAACCACTGTTCAATATACTTTTCAAAGACATCTTTATTGCCATGCCAATGAGTGTGCTTAACACCGGGAATAATTTACTTATGCAACGATCCTCTAATTTTTCAGGCTTTGGATGCCAAATGATACCTTAATATAATACTAGAACATGTATACTGACATAAATATATTTATTAAAAGCTCACACAACATATTTTCTTCATAAATTATCACAAAAATTGAGGTTTCATATCTCAGAGTCTAACCACATTAACGGACGAAATTTAAAGTTAACGTTGAATTAGAAAGTTAAAAGTCAGTATGTTTTAAAAAGTTACTCTTCATAGTACTGGGGTCTAAATTTACACGTTCCATCTTTATGCTTGCAAAATTATGAACATTTTCACATTTTGCCAATTTATTCAATGTTTGTGTACTTCTTGCACTACTTGAACAAAAATTCTTTTTAAAACCTTTTAAAAACAAACTAAATTCTTCTTCTTCTTCGTGAGTTTGCCATGATGTTTCCTTTTATTCAATGATAAATAATCCACCCCTCCCCCGACCCATTCCACAAAACGTAAGAAGACGAAAGTCAAAAACCTCAGCTGACTAATTTGTATTTCGAGAAAAATTGCTTAACAGTTTACTCATTTTCCATCTGACCTCATTCCTCCCTTCTGTAAAATCTAATTAGTTATTTTCCATGGCATCACTAATGGGTTGACTCAATTTGTCATCACTGAATTTCAACAATGATGAGCCACTGCTGCTGACGCAATTGCAAATATCTTTTCCTGTGGAGCCTTCACGTCATGACGGTAAAACATCCGGGTCACTTCTGCATGAACTTCTGAAAGTGTACTTTTATTCTCAGTCAGTAATTCTTGCATAACCTCACTCTCAGCAGGTGCCCACATGTCCACAGTTTCACCAAAAGTAGTCTTGCCGATTAAGCTGACCAGTAAGGTTTTCATAATGGTGGGAGTTTCACCATAAAGTGGGCCAATAAGGGTAGTATTGTTGGAATCACGCTTTATGACACCGTAACCCACGATTTCTCCTGCCCGGCCTAGAGCAACCAAGGTTATGGTCGATTTCCCCTCAATCCAAGCTCTTAGAAACCTTTCACGTTCAATGGAGTGTATTTTGGTGTCATATTGAATCAGGGCATCAAACTGCACGCCTTGTGAAGGAAACGCAGATACTATACAATCTTCTGACAACTTTATCTTTTCTGTTGCGATGGTACCGGATACATGGCGTACATTCCATGATGCCACTGTAAAACCCAATCTTTTGTTGGGCTCCACTCTTTCTGCCACAGAGAATATACCAAGGTTCCTATCCCCAATGTACTCTTTCATCTTCTGCCACAACCTTGTACCTATTCCATCAAAATTAACGAAAGCTAAATAAAAATATTGTCTCTATTTTATTTTTAAGGGTTACAGATTGGTTTCAGTTTTCAAAAGTTGGGTGATTTTTTATACAGCATTGGTCAAAAAGGCTGTCCCACCCCCATTACCATGTACTTTTATTTACAAATGATCACCTTACAGGTGTATATTGTTATAAACGGTGCTTTGTTTTTCTAGATACCATGTCTAACATGATTAATGGTTCAAAAAATACAAAATAGTGGTGTAATTATGCACATTTTATACCAATTAGTCAAATTTATAACAGGTACCCCCTCAAATCCAATGTTTCACTGTGATTTCCACAGATGTGAAGAAGTGTCTATTAAATTGAAAAGACGCCATCAATGTCACCAATTTTACACACAATTAGCGTTAGGATGTGCTCGTTAAAAGTCACGTGCCTAATAGCGTGTGCGTCTACTGCGTACTGCAATTATCTCCTGTAGATGGCGCGACAAGCCTTCAACAAGGGTAATAATTCTGTTTTGTAGGATATTGACCCATCCATCCTAAAGAGCGTGGTGGAATTGGTCCAGATTATTTCGGAATTGATTCTCCTCTGCAATGCACATTCAAATTAATGCCACAGGTGCTCAATAGGATTAGTATCAGGGCTCAAAGACGGTTGTCCCATCCTTAGAGTCCTGTGTTTCTGCAACAAATCACTTGCCAGACAAGAGCTGTGAGCAAGTGCGTTGTCACAATGAAGCCGGTAGCATCCCTGAAGTCACCTTTTGCAAATGGAGTGAGCTATATGTCGAGAGTGTCACCGTAAAATGCCCCAGTTACGTTTTGTTCCAGAAGGAATAATGTACTAATACCACGGGCTTGGAATGTTCCCTAAATGCCGAGTGATCTAACACCTCAGGCGATATTATCCTGTGCACACCCTTCCAAGAGGCATTTTCAACATGTCTATGGACCCTCCTTTGACCATCGATGAGATACAAGAAATAAGTTAATTCTGCAGCAAAACCGACTTCCTTCCAGTGATGGATGGCCAGGTTTAGGTCCCTATGGGATCACTGAACGTAGCATTCTCAGCTGATGTCTCACTCCATCTTCAAGAACTGGCATTGGGTTAACTCCAGGCTTCATCATAACAGCACACTTGCTCACACTTCTCACCTGGCAAGTGATTTGTTTTAGAAACACAATGTTCTTAGGATGGAACCACCATCTTTGAGCCCTGATATTAACCTTACTAATCACCTGTGACATGAATTGGAGTGTGAAATGCAGAGGACAACCAACCCCATAAAATCGTGGACCAACTCCCCCAAGCTGTTTAGGAAGAATGGAATAATATCCCACGAAACAGAATTTTTACACTTGTTGAAGGCTTGTCGCGCCATCTACAGGAGATAATTGCAGTACGCGGTAGACGCACTCGCTATTAGCCACGTGATCTTTAACGAGCACATCCTAATGCTAATTGTGTGTAAATTTGGTGACATTTGAAGGCGTCTTTTTAATTTAATAGACATTTCTTTACATCTGTAGAAATCACAGTGAAACATTGGAGTTGAGGGGGTACCTGTTATAAATTTGACTAAATGGTATAAAATGTGTATATTTTCACCACTATTTTGTATTTTTTTTAACCATTAATCATGTTAGACATGGTATTTGGAATAAAAAGCACTATTTCTAACAATTTACAGCTGTGAAGTGATCATTTGTAAATAAAAGTACATGGAAATGGGGGTGGGACAACCTTTTTGACCAATGTTGTATATCTCCATTAGTGCTACATGGCACATTTACTTAAATTTTTTTATTTCTTTACTTTAAAAGTTCAAATCAGATGGCAGGTATATTCTATATACCATTAAACCCACGCAGTACAAGTAGACCGTAAGTGATGGCAATTTAAAACACATCTCATAAGTCTGGAATTAAAAATATGACATATGAAGGCGTCTTACAATCATTATGTAGTCTGTGTAATAACCAAATACTGTGAAATCAGTGCACTCTTCTTTTCTACCACAATTATGAACCTATTCAATCAAAATCCACGGGAGTTATATATTCTAAGTTCCAGAGTAAAACCATTATAATTTACAGTCGGTATTGAAATACAGTGAGGTGATTAAGACCAACTGTATTGTACATGTATATGAGAATTTACGAGCATATGGCTCACTGCAGGCCGATATAAAACCGTATTTCATAACAAAGAAAAGGTGGCTAGTAATTTATGGCATTACAAATTACATTCCTCACAAAAGAAGAAAGAAGACCACACACAAATATAAGAGAAAGAAATGTGTATAGAGATAAACAAATTCAAACAAAATGTGCAACTAAATACGTGTCAGACCAAATAATGACGTTATGAGGTAGCGTGGATCAAATATTTCCACTCCTGATAGATGTGCAGACTACTTAACGACTGTCACCTCTCTAAAACACTTTATAATAAAGTACTTGAATGGTTTGAGGGCACTATACATTTAGACGAGCGATTCTTCACAGAAACTCCTGTATCGTATTCTCACCCTCTCCCCCCAAATCTAGCATTCATGCTCAACCATCACAATTACATTACAGATGCTTTCTTACCAATACGCTGCCCGCGGTGCATCTTACTGACGACCCATATTCCTGCAAAGGCTTCCTCTTCACTCAGGTTAAATCCCATTACAACACCTGTAAACCATAAGAGACCACTCTGCATTTTTTAAAAATTATTTTCATCAATATTAGAAAATAGTCTAATGTGATCCAATTAACATTTCACACATTATTTAAAAGGAAAGAAAACTTAGGCGTGGCTTTAAAGACATGGCGGCGGAACGCAATTGATTTCAGTTTTGTTTACCTATAACTTTCCCTTGCAACTCAGCAATAAACGATCCTTCTGGGCTGGATTCAAAGAGAGCCCCAATAACCTCCTGGCCGAAATTCCACGACACCGTCTCTGTCAAACGACTTACTTCGGCCACGTCTTCAGGCTGCATAAGTCTTATCGTGGCTGTCGACATGGTGGATTTTTGTTCCTCGTACCTACTGTATAGTCAACGAAATGGAAATAGTCGAGGTTGAAATTCCAAGTCACAGACACGAATGAACTCAATTTTTCTTCAGTCAACAGCTTAATATTAAAACAGTATTTACCTCCAATATTTCTCTGATTTACATACCAAGTTGTTATAGTGAAAAATAACGACGATCTGGAGCTTTCTTACATTTATTCACCGACTGCCTTTTTCATACAATTTCACAAGTATTTATATTCTAATTCTCATTATTGATCACGCGTGTAATAATGTTCTTTTCGTCGTCTTTACGTTATTACAAGGAATTTTCCATTCTCATGTTGCAAACCACCATGCAATAATTCCTTATTAGGCCTTTTTCATACAATTTCACAATGATTTATATTCTAATTCTCAGTATTGATCACGCGTGTAATTATGTTCTTTTCGTCGTCTTTACGTCATTACAAGGAATTTTCCATTCTCATGTTGCAAAGCACCATGCAACATTTCTATATTAGGTAATCTCTAAGAGACTTGCTTTCAACTAAAATTATCAAAAATACTATATGAGTTACGCATACTTGAATCATATCCAAAACATAAACTTTTACTGACTTTGACCTTTTCCATCTTTTTCTGACACTAAAAACATGTTCTACATCCCCCAATAGTTAAGGAAACTAAGTTTAAGAACATCTTTTAAGAACATCTTAAAGAACATCTTAAAAGAACATTTTCGCTTACTAATATACCTATTTACCAACCTTAGTGGCATAAAATACAATTTTATGTCATTTCACTAGGACTATGTCTGTGTTACCTGTTGTGCATTATTAAAATTGGTGTTGGTTTTGCTGTTAAGTATCATGTAAAATTGCATCATGTAAAATAACTTATTTTGTGCATCATTATTTGCTTCATTGACGTGGCATAGTTACTTTATTGTTTAATTGCACAATTGAGACCTATTTCTTTCGGTGCATATATATATAGACAACACCTGCATACAAATTGATGACATATTAGTTTTAAGCGATATATCTACCCAGTACTCTGATTTTCAATTTGCGTAATCGAAATCAAGATATGAATCTGGTTTAGATGGATTTCAATTCTACCTAGTCCAGATCCCAATCTAGTCCACTTACTAACTGGCCTAGACCACATCCCAATTGGGTGTTTGCATTGTTAGCATCATAATTGTCATGTTAATTGGCCAAGTAATTTACAGGTGAGCTGCCAGTTTGTTTATATGGCATGTGTAATTAAATAGGGGATGTCATATATTAAGGCATATACTGTGAGATTGAAATATAGATGGGGGATGGGGTCTTGGCCAGTTAGTAAGTGGACTAGATTGGGATCTGACCTGTGACATATATATATATATATATATATATATATATATATATATATATATATATGCCACAACAATGGTGATGATTTTACTATCAATCATAGGTCGAATGATAAAGGTTTGGTAACACTAAATTTTTGGCATTTGAAATCATTTGAATTTTTGGATATTGAGAGACCTTAAAACATTAAAAACAAACAAATATATATATATATATATATATATATATATATATATATATATATAAATATATATATCATATGCCAACTTTTCAATAATAACTTTATTACATATGTACAAGGAAATGTCTTATATAAAGCTGTACAGAGAAGTGGGAAAGCAGACCTCTACCAAGGTTCAATTCTTATTACTGATCAATTAGTGGGTTACTACTGTACCCGAGCAACACATAACAAAACTCGACTGTATTTCAGAAGGATCAGCTTCTTTATTCCTGAATACCTGTACATACCTACTAACGTGGCATTGCGAATAAAATGACAAAGAATACTGCTGAGCGGGGACTTTATACTTCCCGCTCACGTGACTGCCAAAAGACGTGACACGTGACTTACAAAGAATAGTATTGAGCTCATGCGACTGTCAAAAGGGCGGGAATACTTTACGTAATACTATGTAACCCTATTACACTACCAAAATAAGATCGATTCCAAGTCAGCCTGGAGATATTTAATTAATTATTATATCTCAGGACTATAAAGAGTCACTTTTTATAACATAATTCTGACATCTTTGAAGGTGTGGCAACTAAACCTACTTAAGCAAGATTAAAAATTTAATGTTGTCTAAACGGATTTTGAATCTGCCTAGGCAGTGTGGGTGTGTGTGTATGTGTGTGTGTGTGTGTGTGTATGTGTGTGTGTAATCTATCTCTGTAAAATTAGGAAAATTACATCAAATGATGTGTTTTTATCTTTTGATGATCATTCAATAGCAAAGTCATGAATATAGGAAACAATGTGTAATTCACCATAATCCTAGATTTCGTGACTGTGTTTGATACACATGAAAATAATCTTACTTGTTGAAGGTGGGTATAAACGGGGGGGTGGGGGTTCGGGGAGGGGGGGGAACAGATATTATGTAAAATTGAAAATCAGATCGTCTTCCGGAAGACACAGAAGACGGCATCAATCTGCCATTGGGGCATATTACTACATGTTTTTATCTGTATAGCCTCATTCCCTGATAAAGATGCTCCGACAGACATCGAAATATTGGAGGTAAACAATTTCAATATTTAGCTGTTGACTATAGAAAAATTACTTTATTCTAAAAACTTCGTCGGCTGGGATTCTTTGCTGTCCGTGCTAGAACAATGTTAGGTTCATTGAATTTCGTAAAATGTGTCCCAGATGTGGACTGTTCCTCTAATAAATTGAAGAGATAATCATGGAAATAATTATGAATATCAATTATAAGGGTTATGCCGTATTTGTATGTTGAAAAAAATAATAATCGTTTTCGTATATGACACTGCACAATCGTTTTTTAATTTCTGTTAATTTCTCTCCCCATTACAGGGTGCTATACATTTAGTATTAAACAGAACAAAGTAATAGGGTTATATTTATATACACTATTGCTAAAAAAAGGCCTAACATCTGAACATCTGAACATAACATTGATCAAAGGGTGGGCGCGTGACGGTGGATAGTAGTTAAGGATTTGCAAATAAATGTCTCATTTTGGGCAATAACAGCGTGCAATATTGAGCAGAAGTTTGAAGTAGTTGAAGCCACACCTTTTCCCTGCCAAAGCTTTGAGTATGCGAGGGGCGGCGGATGTATGCTTAAGGGACGAGATGTTAGCGTTCCATAATGAAGGCTCCCTAAATCAGAAATTGCCAGAAATCTTAGGGAATCCAGATGAACTATGAATTCTCCATAGGGGAGCTGCCACTGGTAATGTAGCCCTGGCCATTTTACAGGTAAAACGCGTATTGCCAACACCCGGAACGGTCTCATATTGCAAAATGTATCTAGAGGAAAAAGGAAATCTAGTAGAATAATTGCAGCAAAGCTGCAGGCATGATATTTGACACTTGCGTGAACTACTTCAGTGTGGATATAGATAGTATAGATGTGTTTTCAAATAAATGCGTGTACATTTTAAAAACTTGTATCAATATTAATTTTTAAGTAGGGCCTGTATTCAGAACAACCCAATTTGGGGTGACATGTTAATAAACATTAAATAAATCATCACAGATTTGATTTGCCTGTGTTGATTGTATGTCTAGAGATGGGACGTTTAATTAATTAATTAATTAATCTATCTCAGAACTATAGAGAGTCGCATTTTAAAACATAAATTAGGCATTTTTGAAGGTGTGGCAACATCTTTAAGCGATAATGTATTACACAAATATGAGCGCCATTGACGTTAGCCAGACAGAGACTTTTTATGGTATGACCAATTTTGCAATTCTGTCAGTCTTAATATTCTGTCTGAGGGAAAACAAAAACTGCAATACATACACACTGCAGTAATGTGGTGCGTTACGTACCATAAGGCCTACAAGACACTAGGGAGAAACATATGAACCCTGAAGACTCGTCTGAAGTTACCCGTTTGACAGAGAAAGAGTCGTGGAATCTCAGCCAAGAGGTTGTAAGGACTCTTTTTGAATCCAGCCCAGAAATATCGTTTATTGCTGAGTTGCAGGAGAAATTTGTAGGTAAACTAAACTTACAATGCTTTCCGCGCTCATGTTGCTTACACTACGTCCAAGGCCGTTTTTGGAGAAAAGGGTCTTTTTTCTTGCATTTCCTTTTATGGTGTGAAATATAAAACATTTATTATTTTAATTGCAGAATGCAGTGGGTTTTCAGGTGTGATAATGGGGTTTAACCCGAGTGAAAATGAAGCGTTTGGAGGAATGTGGATCGGCAAAAAGCCGCTTAAGATGAAAAAAAAGGTAGTCATAAAAGGGGGTATTTCACCGTAAATTGGACCAAGAATGGTGACCATTTCTCTTGCCCTGCCCATGGCAACCATGGTCGATTTTCCCTCCATCCAAACTTTAAAAATCCTTTCCCTGTGTATTTTGGTGTCATATTGAAGCAGGCGATCGAATTGCACATCACGAGAAAAACGCAGATACATGCACCATTCAATCCTCTGCCAATTTGATCGTTTTTTATGCGATGATGCTGGTTACATGACACGTTTTCCATTACTCCACTGTAAAACTCAATGTTTTTGGGGCCCCACTCTTTATCTGCCCCAGAAAAAATGCCGAGGTTTCTATCCCATACAACATTGGTCAAAAAGGTTGTCCCACCCCCAATCCCATGTGCTTTTATTTACAAATGGTCACCTCACAGGTGTAAATTGTTATTAGCTTATTAGCAGCGCTTTTTATTCCAGTTTTTTATACCATATCTAGCATGATAAATTATGGTTAAAAAATACAAATAGTGGTGAAAATATCCATATTTTATACCATTTATTCGCATTTAAACCATGCACCCCCTCAAATCCACTGTTTCGCAGTGATTTCAACAGAGATAATGAATTGTCCATAAAATTGAAAAGACGCCACCAAATATCGCCAAATCAACACAAAATTAGCAGTAGGATGCGCTCGTTAAAGGTCACGTGTCTGATAGCGTGTGTGTCTACTGTGCACTGCAATTATCTACGGTAGGCACGACAAGCCTTTAACAAGGGTTAAAATTCTGTTTTGTGTGATATTGACCCTTTCTGCCTAAAAAGCTTGGCGGAATTGGTCCAGATTATTTGGGGATTGGTACTATAGGTGGGACAACCTTTTTGACCAATGTTGTATGTGCTTAGTTCTTCTCTGCCACAATGTTGTACATAATGAGTGTAGGCCGATGAATACATATCTTTGCTTGTACCTGTTCAATGAAATTTGCCAAAGTTTATATCCTCATCTCCTCAGTAAAATCAGTAAATGACCATTCCACGAAAAAGGTACTAATTAAAAAAAAAGTAGGGTGGTTTTTGATATATATCCATTATACATGGCACAAATAAATTTGTTTTATTTCTTTTCTTTAAAATTCAAGTCAGATGACAGGTATATTATATATACTAGTAAACCCAAGCAGTACAAGTACATGTCGACCGTGAGTGATGGCAATTTAAAACAAATCTCAAAAGTCTTGAATTAAAAATATGACATATGAAAAAAAAAACATTCGTACCAAACCATCACAGTTACATTACAGATGCTTTCTTACCAATACCCAGTCCACCATGCTGCTTACAGACGATCCACATTCCTGCAAAGGCTTCCTCTTCACTCAGGTTAAACCCCATTACAACACCTGTAATTCATAAGAGACCACTCTGCATTTTTTAACAAAAATTATTATCATCATTATTAAAAAATAGTCTAATGTGATTGAATTTTTCATTTCACACATTATTTAAGTAGCAGTCTCTGTAGGGTTCAGAATAGGGTGGCACATGACCCTCTCAGATTTTGATGAAAATTGGTGTGTTTGTTCATTATAGCCCCAAACCAACATAATGGATATTGGTTTGTTTGAATCACCCTCGGTTGCCATGGTAACAGCACTTAAAATTATTTCACCCAAGATGGCGGAATCCAGATTGCAAAATTTCAATTTCAGCTATATTTGAGCTAAAAAAAAAAACATAAATGTGGATAAATAAAGAAAACAATCCCCAACAGTTAAGGAAACTATGTTTAAGAACATTTTCGCTCACTGATAAAGCTATTTACAAATCTTAGTCGCATAAATATAATTTAATTTGTCATTTCACTAAAACGTCAGAAAATGTCTGTTACCTGTTATGCATTATTAAAGTCTGGTGTTGATTTTGGTGTTTAGCATCATGTAAAAATGCATCGACTGACAACTTATTTTGTGCATCATTATTCGTCTCACTGGCGTGACACAGTTATTGTTGAATTGTACAATTGAGACTTATTTCTGTTGGTGCATATATATATGTAGGCAAAAGCTGCGTACATATTGCTGACATATTAGTTTTACGCAATGCGATATATCTATCCAGTACTCCGATTTTCAATTTACGTGGTCGAATTTAAGATCTAATAAATCTTGTCTAGACGGATTTTAAATCTGCCTAAGGCCACACTTTTTTATTTTTATGGATGACATCCTCTGGGGACCCCAAAGTCGGTGCGAGCGGGCGAAAAAAAAAAAAAAAAAAACAGTCCAAAAAAAAAAAAAAAAAAAAAAAAAAAAAACTGCTTAAGAAAAGTTATGTTTTCTGTACACAGCTGGAAACACTAATTTACCACAGAAACACGTATCAAACTAACAACATGTNGCATGTTGAAAAAAATAATAATCGTTTTCGTATATGACACTGCACAATCGTTTTTTAATTTCTGTTGATTTCTCTCCCCATTACAGGGTGCTATACATGTAGTATTAAACAGAACAAAGTAATAGGGTTATATCTATATACACTATTGCTAAAAAAAAAGGCCTAACATCTGAACATCTGAACATAACATTGATCAAAGGGTGGGCGCGTGACGGTGGATAGTAGTTAAGGATTTGCAAATAAATGTCTCATTTTGGGCAATAACAGCGTGCAATATTGAGCAGAAGTTTGGAGTAGTTGAAGCCACACCTTTTCCCTGCCAAAGCTTTGAGTATGCGAGGGGCGGCGGATGTATGCTTAAGGGACGAGATGTTAGCGTTCCATAATGAAGGCTCCCTAAATCAGAAATTGCCAGAAATCTTAGGGAATCCAGATGAACTATGAATTCTCCATAGGGGAGCTGCCACTGGTAATGTAGCCCTGGCCATTTTACAGGTAAAACGCGTATTGCCAACACCCGGAACGGTCTCATATTGCAAAATGTATCTAGAGGAAAAAGGAAATCTAATAGAATAATTGCAGCAAAGCTGCAGGCATGGTATTTGACACTTGCGTGAACTACTTCAGTGTGGATATAGATAGTATAGATGTGTTTTCAAATAAATGCGTGTACATTTTAAAAACTTGTATCAATATTTATTTTTGTTTAAGTAGGGCCTGTATTCAGAACAACCCAATTTGGGGTGACATGTTAATAAACATTAAATAAATCATCACAGATTTGATTTGCCTGTGTTGATTTTATGTCTAGAGATGGGACTTTTAATTAATTAATTAATCTATCTCAGAACTATAGAGAGTCGCATTTTAAAACATAAATTAGGCATTTTTGAAGGTGTGGCAACATCTTTAAGCGATAATGTGTTACACAAATATGAGCTCCATTGACGTTAGCCAGACAGAGACTTTTTATGGTATGACCAATTTTGCAATTCTGTCAGTCTTAATATTCTGTCTGAGGGAAAACAAAAACCGCAATACATACACACTGCAGTAATGTGGTGCGTTACGTACCATAAGGCCTACAAGACACTAGGGAGAAACATACGAACCCTGAAGACTCGTTTATCAGAGAAAGAGTCGTGGAATCTCAGCCAAAAGGTTGTAAGGACTCTTTTTGAATCCAACCCAGAAATATCGTTTATTGCCGAGTTGCAGGGGAAATTTGTAGGTAAACTAAACTTACAATGCTTTCCGCGATCATGTTGCTTAAACTACGTCCAATGCCGTTTTTGGAGAAAAAAGTCTTTTTTCTTGCATTTCCTTTTATAGTGTGTAATATAAAATATTTATTATTTTAATTGCAGAATGCAGTGGGTTTTCAGGTGTGATAATGGGGTTTAACCCGAGTGAAAATGAAGCGTTTGGAGGAATGTGGATCGGCAAAAAGCCGCTTAAGATGAAAAAAAAAGGTAGTCATAAAAGGGGGTATTTCACCGTAAACTGGACCAAGAATGGTGACCATTTCTCTTGCCCTGCCCATGGCAACCATGGTCGATTTTCCCTCCATCCAAACTTTAAAAATCCTTTCCCTGTGTATTTTGGTGTCATATTGAAGCAGGCGATCGAATTGCACATCACGAGAAAAACGCAGATACATGCACCATTCAACCCTATGCCAATTTGATCGTTTTTTATGCGATGATGCTGGTTACATGACACGTTTTCCATTACTCCACTGTAAAACTCAATGTTTTTGGGGCCCCACTCTTTATCTGCCCCAGAAAAAATGCCGAGGTTTCTATCCCATACAACATTGGTCAAAAAGGTTGTCCCACCCCCAATCCTTTGTGCTTTTATTTACAAATGGTCACCTCACAGGTGTAAATTGTTATTAGCAGCGCTTTTTATTCCAGTTGTTTATACCACATCTAGCATGATAAATAATGGTTAAAAAATACAAATAGTGGTGAAAATATCCATTTTTTATACCATTTATTCGCATTTAAACCATGCACCCCCTCAAATCCACTGTTTCGCAGTGATTTCTACAGAGATAATGAATTGTCCATAAAATTGAAAAGACGCCACCAAATATCGCCAAATCAACACAAAATTAGCAGTAGGATGCGCTCGTTAAAGGTCACGTGTCTAATAGCGTGTGTGTCTACTGTGCACTGCAATTATCTACGGTAGGCACGACAAGCCTTTAACAAGGGTTAAAATTCTGTTTTGTGTGATATTGACCCTTTCTGCGGAATTGGTCAGATTATTTGGGGATTGGTACTATAGGTGGGACAACCTTTTTGACCAATGTTGTATGTGCTCTGTTCTTCTCTGCCACAATCTTGTACACAATGAGTGTAGGCCGATGAATACATATCTTTGCTTGTACCTGTTCAATGAAATTTGCCAAAGTTTATATCCTCATCTCCTCAGTAAAATCAGTAAATGACCATTCCACGAAAAAGGTACTAATTAAAAAAAAAAAAGTAGGGTGGTTTTTGATATATCTCCATTATACATGGCACAAATAAATTTGTTTTATTTCTTTTCTTTAAAATTCAAATCAGATGACAGGTGTATTATATATACTAGTTAACCCAAGCAGTACATGTAGACCGTGAGTGATGGCAATTTAAAACAAATCTCAAGTCTTGAATTAAAAATATAACATATGAAGTCGCTATACATTTAGACCAGCGATTCGACACAGAAACCCCTGTATCGTATTCTCACCCCCCCACCACCCCC